>ML112141.1:28261-53512 GCA_003697995.1 Taxidea taxus jeffersonii
AACGCCAAAGGCAAGGGAAGCAAGGGAAAAAATGAACTATTGGGACTTCATCAAGATCAAAAGCTTTTGCACAGCAAAGGAAACAGTCAACAAAACCAAAAGACAACTGGCAGAATGGGAGAAGATATTTGAAAACGATGTATCAGATAAAGGGCTAGTATCCAAAATCTACAAAGAGCTTAGCAAACTCAACACCCAAAGAACAAATAATCCAATCAAGAAATGGGCAGAGGACATGAACAGGCATTTCTGCAAAGAAGACATCCAGATGGCCAACAGACACATGAAAAAGTGCTCCACATCACTGGGCATCAGGGAAATACAAATCAAAACCACAATGAGACACCACCTCACACCAGTCAGAATGGCTAAAATTAACAAGTCAGGAAATGACAGATGCTGGCGAGGATGTGGAGAAAGGGGAACCCTCCTACACTGTTGGTGGGAATGCAAGCTGGTGCAACCACTCTGGAAAAACAGCATGGAGGTTCCTCAAAAAATGGAAAATAGAGCTACCTTATGACCCAGCAATTGCACTACTGGGTATTTACCCTAAAGATACAAACATAGTGATCCAAAGGGGCACGTGTACCCGAATGTCTATAGCAGCAATGTCCACAATAGCCAAGTTATGGAAAGAACCTAGATGTCCATCAACAGATGAATGGATAAAGAAGAGGTGGTATATATATACAATGGAATACTATGCAACCATCAAAAGAAATGAAATCTTACCATTTGCGACGACATGGATGGAACTAGAGCGTATTATGCTTAACGAAATAAGTCAACTGGAGAAAGACAACTATCACATGATCTCCCTGATATGAGGAAGTTGAGATGCAACGGGGGTGGGAGTTAAGGTGGTAGGAAAAGTAAAAATGAAACAAGATGGGATCAGGAGGGAGACAAGCCAAAAGAGACTCTTAATGTCATAAAACAAACTGAGGGGGGTGGGGGGGACAGGGGTTGGGAGAGGGTGGTGGGGTTACCTTGTATTTTTAAATAAAAAAAAATTAAAAAAAATAAAAGAATAGTTAGAAGAAAAAAAAATGTTGAATCTGTTTGGAATGTCTTCATTCCCACAGTTGTATATCAATATAAAGATTATTGTGTCTGAGAGGGTTTATCTTCCAAATACTTTCCTAAATGCCTCCTTCACATCCTTCTTTCTCAGGCTATAAATGAATGGGTTCATCATAGATGTTATGACTGAGTAGAACACAGAAATCACCTTATCCCCTTCACGTATTTTCTTGGAATTTGGACGCATGTAGGTAAATACTGTTGAGCCATAGAAGAAGACAACAACAATGAGATGAGAACCACAAGTAGAAAAGACCTTGAGCCCCCGCTCTCCTGACTGTATCTGAATCACAGTGGAGATAATATTCTAGTAGGAGAAAAGGATGAGGGAAAGTGGACCAAGGAGAATTACCACACCCATTGAAAAGATGGCAATCTCAGTTTTGTAGGTTTGTTCTGAAGCCAACTTCAGGAGTGCAGGAGGTTCACAAAAACAATGATTAATTATGTTCTGTCTATGGTATGACAGACACAAAGTAAATGTTGTGTCTACCAGAGATACAAATGCTCCAGTGGCCCAGGACCCTATGCTCAGCTGTATACACACCCTCTGGGTCATGAACGTGGAGTAGTGAAGGGGCATGCAGACAGCCACATAGCTGTAATAGGACATCTCGGCTAGGAAGGAGCTTTCTGTACACCTAGCTACTAGGAAAAAAATAATCTGAGTTGAAGCCCCAGCAAAGGAAATGGCTTCTCTCATTACAAGCAAATGGAAAACATCTGGGGGATGATTGTTGTAGAGAAACAGAGATCAGTAAATGACAAGTTTTTAAGGAAGAAGTACATTGGTGTATGAAGTTGAGAGTCAATATGAATTAGCATTATGTTGAGAAGATTTCCCAACAGAGTTATCAAGTAGATGATGAGAAACACTACAAACAGTAGGATCTGTATCTGCCAATCTGAAGAAAGGCCCAGCAAGAAAAATTCCATCACATAGGTTTGGTTTTCTGTGCCAATTGATGTTTATTTCTGCCTACACATCAGCATAACTAGAGCAATCAGAAGTTGACTATAATGGAAAACCAAATCCTGAAAGCAAAGATCTCATTGCAAGAAGAAATATATTTGATTGAAAAAATTCTTGAAAGCATTTAAGAGACTTGATTTTCTAAAAATTCCATACCTAATTCTTACTGAAACTATTTGAAAAGGGGGCCAACATATTATATGGATTTGAAAAAATATGATGGGCTTTAGTAGAAAGCCCAGGTTTTTCTTTTTTCCAGTTTACTTCACAGTCAGCAGATTTTGAATTTCATCAAGGAGCAGAAGCAATAATTATCTTTTCCTGTCTGTTTTCAAGGGATCCTTTGTTATTCTTCCTAGTAGGAAGGGAATTTTAAGAACTCCTTTATATCATGTTATAATCCACAGTCCTGGTCCTTTTCTAAATTCTTTACTGTGTCAGAGAATCAAGGCTTAATGGCAATGTGGAAGATTAAGTTATAATGGGCCCTCATCATTACTGAGCCAAGAGGTTGGAGACAAGACCTGACATACGTAACACCACACACTATGGAAACAAGGACCACCCTTTGTGGAGATCAAATGGCACCACAATAGCTGTTTGCACAATTGCGGTGTCTTTTCTGGTGTGACTAGTGTTTGAGCTCATTCATGCTGCTGTTTGTTTCATAGTATCCAATGAGTTGTATAGGTGCATTGGTAGGAAATCAGGCACTGGTCCAGTGCTTTGTAGTCAGGCAGAAATATTATTCAGTTTATATATTACTGTACATCAGGAACAAGCAAGGAATAACATGGCTGGATATAAGCTAATAGAGAAGGAAGTTAGAGAATATAGTTGGGGGCATGGGCAAATGGTTGGCACTGGGGGCTGGAGTCTTCTATCCCTGAGAAAGGTTATGGGAAAATAATCTTCAACAAAGCAGGAAAAAATATCTGGTGGAAAAAGGACAATCTCTTCAATAAATAGTGCTGGTAAAATTGGACAGCTATGTATAGAAGGATGAAACTCAACCATTCTCTCATACCATACAAGTTATCAAGAGATAAACTTGAAATGGATGAAAGACCTCAACGTGAGGCAGGCATCTATCAAAATCCTAGAGGAGTACATAAGCAGTAACCTCTTCGACATTGGCCACAGCAACTTCTTTCAAGACACATCTCCAAAGGCAAAGGCAACAAAAGTGAAAATGAACTTTTGGGACTTCATCAAGATCAAAAGCTTATGCACAGTGAAGGAAACAGTCAACAAAACAAAGAGGAAACCCATGGAATGGGAGAGGATATTTGCAAATGACACTGCAAACAAAGGGCTGATATCCAAGATCTATAAAGAACTCCTCAAACTCAACACCCAAAAAACAGATAATCATGTCAAAAAAATGGCCAGAAGACATGAACAGACACATGAAAAAATGTTCATCATCAAGATCCATCACTGAAATTCAAGTAAAAACCACATTGATATGCCACCTTACACCAGTTTCAATGGCCAAAATCAACAGGACAGGAAATAGCGAGTGTTGGAGAGGATGTGGAGGAAGGGGAGCACTCTTACACTGTTGGTGGGAATGCAAGTTAGTACAGCCATTTCGGGAAACAGTGTGGACAGCCCTCAAAAAATTAAAAAAGAGAGCTACCCTATGACCCTACAATTGCACTACTGGGTATTTTCCCCAAAGATACAGATGTAGTGAAAAGAAGGGCCATATGTACCCCAATCTTCATAGCAGCAATAGTCACAATCCCCAGACTGTGGAAAGAGCCGAGATTGCCTTCAACAGATAGGTGGATAAAGAAGATGTGGTCCATATATATAATGGAATATTACACAGCCATCAGAAAGAATGAATACCCAACTTTTGTATCAACCTGGACTGGACTGGAGGACATCATGCTTAATAAAGTAAGTCAAACAGAGAAAGTTAATTATCATATGGTTTCACTTACTTGTGGAGCATAAGGAATAACATCAAGGATATTAGGAGAATAAAAGGAAAAGTAAATTAGGGGAAATCATTGGGGGAGACAAGCCATGTGAAACTCTGGATTCTGAGTAACAAATTGAGGCTTATGGAGGGGAAGTAGGTGGGGAGATGGGTTAGCCTGGTGGTGGGTTTTAAGGAGGGAACATATTGCATGGAGCACTGGATATGGTGTATAAACAATTAATCTTGGAGCATGAAAGAAATAAAATTACAATGTTAAAAAAAAATAAGGTTGGGGGGAGCCTGGGTGGCTCAGTGAGTTAGGCCTCTGCCTTTGGCTCAGGTCATGATCTCAGGGTCCTCGGATCAAGCCCCGCATCGGGCTCTCTGCTCAGCAGTGAGCCTGCTTCCTCCCTCTCTCTCTGCCTGCCTCTCTGCCTACTTGTGACCTCTGTCTCTCAAATAAATAAAAAAAATCTTAAAAAAAAAGAAGGTTGAAGTACTAGTCTTAGAATTGACCTTTAGAATGATGTGAGAACATATAGCACATCTGGCTACTTGGCACAGCTATCTTGACATAAAAATCAAAGCCCACAAACATAGAAAGGTTTGTTTTCACACATTATACTCTACATCTAGCTGGCAATATAGGAAAAAATGTGGTCAGATCAGATGTGGCTGAACCACTGGCTCATGTGCTGCCAGGTACGACTTGATTGCAGGACCACAAGTTAACAGTGAGTTTCCTATTTATGAATTTTCATCCAGGTGGAAATGAAATGGGTCCAGGCTGAACCTATAGGAGAGTCCATTGATCTTTAAGAAACCAGGAAGACAGAGTCAGGGAAGGATTTGAAGAATTGGCAAAATTAAATGAAAAATATCTTTTCCTTAGATACAGTGTAAAGAGAATATACAAGAGGATCACTAATAAAGTCTATAATTATAGTAGCCAAAATGATACATACATAACTCATTTTCCAATAATTTTTAATAAGTGCATTTTTTCACTCCTTCATCATGGTAAATATGCTTGCAATGAACTATGCATATTTCATGTGTACAACTTGGTGAGTTTTGATATATGTATATAATTATACCTATTTGATTTATTATAATAAATAATAAATTATTTTTAATAAATAAAAATATTTGATATATTATAATATTATAGTAATAATAAAAGGTTTTTATCAACTTATACATGATTATTTATTTACAGTCCTGTCTTCTGACTGCACTATAAATTTCATCAGTGTCAAAATTCTATCTCAACCCCTACGTCTGCATTACCTGGCATATAATAACTTTCCAAGAAATATTCAGTGAATGGATGAATGAATAACTGAATGCATGCAGCAATGAACAAATTCCTCCTTAACACACAATCCCGGTCTCTCTCTCTCTCTCACACACACACACAGGCACTAAAACACTCCTAGGTGCTACTTGGGGCATTTAGCCCATTTATATTCAGGGTTACTATTGAAAATAAGAATTTAGTGCCATTGTATTGCCTGTAAGGTGACTGTTACTGTATATTGTAACAGTAACAGAAATGTCTGTATATTGTTCCTTTCTGATCTGTTACTTTTAGGCTCTCTTTTTGCTTAAGGGCCCCTGTCCATATTTGTTGTAGGGTTGGTTTGGTATTTGCAAATTCTTCTAGTTTTTGTTTGTCCTGGAAGCTTTCTTTTTCCTTTTTAAATTTTTTTAAAATTTTTTAATAAACATATAATGTATTATTAGACCCAGGGGTACAAGTCTGTGAATCGCCAGGTTTACACACTTCACAGCACTCACCATAGCACATACCCTCCCCAATGACCATAACCCCACCACCCTCTCCCTATCCCCCTCCCCTGGCCCCCCTCAGTTTTATGACACTAAGAGTCTCTTATGGTTTGTCTCCCTCCCAATCCCATCTTGTTTCATTTATTCTTTTCCTACCCCCCAAACCCCCAACTTTGCATCTCCACTTCCTCATATCAAGATCATATGATAGCTGTCTTTCTCTGATTGGCTTATTTTGATAAGCATAATACCCTCTAGTTCCATCCACGTCATTGCAAATGGCAAGATTTCATTTCTTTTGATGGCTGCATAGTATTCCATTGTATATATATATATTGTATATATATACCACCTCTTCTTTATCCATTCATCTGTTCATGGACATCTAGTTTCTTTCCATAGTGTGCCTGTTGTGGACATTGCTGCTATAAATATTTAGGTGCACGTGCTCCTTTTGATCACTATGTTTGAACCTTTAGGGTAAATACCCAGTGGTGCAATTGCTGGGTCATAAGGTAGCTCTATTTTCAACCTTTTGAGGAATCCCCATGTTGTTTACCAGAGTGGTGGCTCCAGCTTGCATTCCCACCAACAATGTAGGAGGATTCCCCTTTCTCTGCATCCTTGCCAGCATCTGTCATTTCCTGACTTGTTCATTTTAGCCATTCTGACTGGTGTGATTTAGCCATTCTGACTGGTATCTCATTGTGGTTTTGATTTGTATTTCCCTGATTCCCAGTGATGTGGAGTACTTTTTCATGTGTTTGTTGGCTATCTGGATGTCTTCTTTGCAGAAATGTCTGTTCATGTCCTCTGCCCATTTCTTGATTGCATTATTTGTTCTTTGGGTGTTGAGTTTGCTAAGCTCTTTATAGATTTTGGATACTAGCCCTTTATCTAATATGTCATTTGCTAATATCTTCTCCCATTCTGTCCATTTTCTTTTGGTTTTGTTAACTGTGTCCTTTGCTGTGCAAAAGTTTTTGATCTTGATGAAGTCACAGTAGTTCATTTTTTCCTTGCTTCCCTTGCCTTTGGCGATGTTCCTAGGAAGAAGTTGCTGTGGCTGAGGTCGAAGAGGTTGCTGCCTGTGTTCTCCTCAAGGATTTTGATGGATTCCTTTCTCACAATGAGGTCCTTCATGCATTTTGAGTCTATTTTCGTGTATAGTGTAAGGAAGTAGTCCAATTTCATTTTTATGCATGTGGCTGTCCAATTTTCTCCACACCATTTGTTGAAGAGACTGTCTTTCTTCCATTGGACATTCTTTCCTGCTATGTCGAAGATTAGTTGACCATAGAGTTGAGGGTATATTTCTGGGCTCCTTATTCTGTTCCATTGATCTATGTGTCTGTTTTTGTGCCAGTACCATACTGTCTTGATGATGACAGCTTTGTAATAGTGCTTGAAGTCCAGAATTGTGATGCCACCAACTTTGGCTTTCTTTTTCAATATTCCTTTGGCTTTGAGGTCTTTTCAGGTTGGTTCCATATAAATTTTAGGATTATTTGTTCCATTTCTTTGAAATAAATGGATGGGATTTTGATAGGGATTGCATTAAATGTGTAGAATGCTTTAGGTAGCCTAGACATTTTCACAATATTTGTTCTTCCAATCCATGGGCATGGAACATTTTTCCATTTCTTTGTGTCCTCCTCAATTTTTTCATGAGTACTTTATAGTTTTCTGAGTAAAGATTCTTTGCCTCTTTGGTTAGGTTTCTTCCTAGGTATCTTATGGTTTTGGGTGCAATTGTAAATGGGATTGACTCCTTAATTTCTCTTTCTTCTGTCTTGCTGTTGGTATAAAGAAATGCAACTGATTTCTGTGCATTGATCTTATATCCTGACACTTAACTGAATTCCTGTACTAGTTCTAGCAGTTTTGGAGTGGAGTCTTTTGGGTTTTCCACATATAGTATCATATCACCTGCAAAGACTGATAGCTTGACTTCTTCTTTGTCGATTTGGATGCCTTTAGTTTCTTTTTGTTGTCTGATTGCTGAGGCTAGGACTTCTAGTACTATGTTGAATAGCAGTGGTGATAGTGGACATCCCTGCAGTGTTCTTGACCTTAGCGGAAAAGCTCTCAGTTTTTTCCACTGAGAATGATATTTGCAGTGGGTTTTTCACAGATGGCTTTGACAATATTGAGGCATGTGCCCTCTATGCCTACACTTTGAAGAGTTTTGATCAGGAAGGGATGCTGTACTTTGTCAAATGCTTTTTCAGCATCTATTGAGAGTATCATATGATTCTTGTTCTTTCTTTTGTTAATGTATTGTATCACATTGATTGATTTGCGGATGTTGAACCAACCTTGCTGCCCTGGAATAAATCTCACTTGGTCGTGGTGAATAATCTTTTTAATATACTGTTGGATCCTATTGGCTAGTATTTTGGTGAGAATTTTCGCATCTGTGTTCATCAAGGATATTGGTCTGTAATTCTCTTTTTTGGTGGGATCCTTTTTTGGTTTTGGGATCAAGGTGATGTTGGCCTCATAAAAGGAGTTTGGAAGGCTTCCTACCATTTCTATTTTTTGGAACAGTTTCAGGAGTATAGGAATTAATTCTTCTTAAATGTTTGGTAGAATTCCCCTGGGAAGCCATCTGGCCCTCGGCTTTTGTTTGTTTGGAGATTTTTGATGACTGTTTCAATCTCCTTACTGGTTATGGGTCTGTTCAGGTTTTCTATTTCTTCCTGGTGCAGTTGTGGTAGTTTATATGTCTCTAGGAATGCATCCATTTCTTCCAGATTGTCAAATTTGCTGGTGTAGAGTTGCTCATAGTATGTTCTTATGATTGTTTGTATTTCTTTGGTGTTGGTTGTGATCTCTCCTCTTTCATTCATGATTTTATTTTTTTGGGTCCTTTCCCTTTTCTTTTTGATAAGTCTGGCCAGGGCTTTATCAATCTTATTAATTCTTTCAAAGAACCAGCTCAGTGGGTTAAAGCCTCTGCCTTTGGCTCAGGTCATGATCTCAGGGTCCTGGGATCCAGCCCCGCATTAGGCTCTCTCTGCTCAGCAGGGGGCCTGCTTCTTTCCTCTCTCTCTGCCTGCCTCTCTGACTACCTGTAATCTCCGTCTATCAAATAAATAAATAAATAATCTTTAAAAAAACAAAACAACAACAAAAACAAAACAAAGAACCAGCTCCTAGTTTCGTTGATTTGTTCTATTGTTCTTTTGGTTTCTATTTCATTGATTTCTGCTTTGATCTTTATGATTTGTCTTCTCCTGCTGTGTTTAGGCTTTCTTTGTTATTCTTTCTCCACCTCCTTTAGGTGTGGGGTTACGTTGTGTACTTGAGACATTTCTTGTTTCTTGAGAAAGGCTTGTATCACTATATATTTTCCTCTAAGGACTGCCTTAGCTGTGTCCCACAGATTTTGAACCGCTGTGTTTTCATTATCATTTGTTTCCATGAATTTTTTAAATTCATCTATAATTTTCAGGTTGACCCATTCATTCTTTAGAAGGATGATGTTTAGTCTCCAGATATTTGGGTTCTTTCCAAATTTCCTCTTGTGATTGAGTTCTAGCTTCAGAGCATTGTGGTCTGAAAATATGCAGGGATTGATCCCAATCTTTTGATACTGGTTGAGACCTGATTTATGATCCAGGATGTGATCTATTCTGGAGAATGTTCCATGGGCACTAGAGAAGAATGTGTATTCTGTTGCTTTGGGATGGAATGTTCTGAATATAACTGTGACTTCTGTCTGGTCCAGTGTGTTTTAAAGCCTTTATTTCCAGGATGCCTGGGTGGTTCAGTTGCTTAAGCACCTGCCTTCTGCTCAGGTCATGATCCCAGCATCCTGAGATGGAGTCCCACATCTGGCTCCTTGCTCAGCAGGGAGCCTGCTTCACCCTCTGCCTCTGCCTGCCACTCTGTCTGCCTCTGCTCACTCTCTCTCTGAAAAATAAATAAATAAAATCTTAAAAAAAATTAAAGCCTTTATTCCCTTGTTGATATTTTGCTAGGATGATCTGTCCATTTCAGTGAGGGGAGTGTTAAAGTCTCCTACTATTATTGTATTATTGTTGATGTGTTTTTTTTGATTTTGTTATTAATTGGCTTATATAGTAGGCTGCTCCCATGTTAGGGGAGTAATATTTAAAATTGTTAGATCATCTTGTTAGACAGACCCTTTGACTATGATATAGTGTCCTTCCTCATCTCTTATTATAGTCTTTGGATTAAAATCTAATTGATCTGATATAATGATTACCACCCCACTTTTCTTTTGATGTCCGTTAGCAGGGTAAATTGTTTTCCACCCCCTCACTTTCAATCTGGAGGTGTCTTCGAGTCTAAAATGAGTTTCTTATAGGAAGCATATTGATGGATTTTGTTTTTTATCCATTCTGAAATCCTGTGTCTTTTTATTGGGGCATTTAGCCCATTTACATTCAGGGCAACTATTGACAGATATGAATTTAGTGCCATTGTATTGCCTGTAAGCTGACTGTTACTGTATATTGTCTCTGTTACTTTCTGGTCTATTTTGTTTAGGGTCTCTCTTTGCTTAGAGGGCCCCTTTCAATATTTCCTGTAGAGCTGGTTGGTGTTTGCAAATTCTTTCAGTTTTTGTTTGTCCTGGAAGCTTTTTATCTCTCCTTCTATTTTCAATGATAGCCTAGCTGGATATAGTATTCTTGGCTGCATGTTTTTCTCGTTTAGTGCTCTGAATATATCATGCCAGTTCTTTCTGGCCTGCCAGGTCTCTGCAGATAAGTCTGCTGCCAATCTAATATTTTTACCATTGTATGTTACAGATTTCTTGTCTCAGGCTGCTTTCAGGATTTTCTCTTTGTCCCTAAGACTTGTAAATTTTACTACTAGATGATGGGGTGTGTACCTCTTCTTATTGATTTTGAAGGGGAGTTTATGCATCTCCTGGATTTTGATGCTTATTCCCTTTGCCATATTAGGGAAATTCTCTACAATAATTCTCTCCAATATACCTTCTGCTCCCCTCTTTCTTTCTTCTTCTTCTGGAATTCCAATTATTCTAATGTTGTTTCGTCTTATGGTATCACTTATCTCTTGAATTCTGCCCTCGTGGTCCAGTAGTTGTTTGTCTCTCTTTTGCTCAGCTTCTTTATTCTCTGTCATTTGGTCTTCTATATGACTAATTCTTTCTTCTGCCTCATTTGTCCTAGCAGTGTGAGCCTCCATTTTTTATTGCACCTCACTAATAGCTTTTTTAATTTCAACTTGGTTAGATGTTTGTTCTTTTATTTCTCCAGAAAGGGCTTCTCTAATATCTTCCATGCCTTTGTTGAGCCTGGCTAGAACCTTGAGAATCATCATTCTGAACTCTAGATCTGACATATTACCAATGTCCATATTGACTATGTCTGTAGCCTTCAGTACTGCCTCTTGTTCTTTTTTTTTTTTTTTTTGTGGTGAGTTTTTTCGCCTTGTCATTTTGTCCAGATAAGAATATATGAAGGAGCAAATAAAATACTAAAAGGGTGGCAAAGACCCCAGGAAAATGTGCTTTAACCAAATCAGAAGAGACCCCAAATTGTGGGGGTGAGAAAGGGAGTAAAAAGAAGTTCAGAAAAAATTTTTAAAAAGAAAAAAATAGGGAAAACATATAAAAAAGAAAATATACGTATATATTAGACTGGTGACTAGAACAGGGTCACCCACTTAATTATGTATTTGGATCTTTTAGAAGAAACTACCTACCAAAATTTTAAAGAATGAAAAACATATATAAGAGTAAACACAATGAAGGGATGGAATATGACTATAAAGATGAAAATAATTTTTAATTTCTAAATAGGAGTTGATAAGGTAAGTTGGCTGGGAGAATAAAGAAAAAGAAAGTGGAGAGAATTTGCTCAGGCTGGAGACTAGAACAAGTACAGTGCTAGATTTAGGGTGTATTTTGATCTATTAGAAGAAATTGCACTCCAAATTTTATAGAAGAAAAAACCCTATATGTATCCAAAAAATAAAGTTAGATAAAATGAAGGATAAAATATGAGTATAATAATGAAGGTTCAGAAAAGATTTTTTTAAAAATGAAAAGTATTTTTAAGATAAACTAGTTGAAAAACATTAAAAGAGGAAAGGGTAAAAGTTTAAAAAAATGTAGCAGAAGACAAAAAAATAAAATTAAAAAAATTAATTAACTTTGCAAGACTAAAGAATCATGGAGAGAAAGCCATGAATTCCATGCTTTGCTTTCTCCTCCTCTGGAATTCTGCTGTTCTCCTTGGTAAGTGAACTTGGTCTTGGCTGGATTTCTTGTTGATCTTCTGGGAGAGGAACATGTTGTAGTGATTCTCAAATGTCTTTGCCCCAGGTGTAATTGCACCATCCTTACCAGGGGCCAGGCTAATAATCCACTCAGGTTCGCTTTCGGGAGCTTTTGTTCCCTGAACATTTTCCATAGAGTTCCGGAGGATGGGAATGAAAATGGTGGCCTCCCAATCTCCAGCCCAGAGAAACTGAGAGCCCGGGGCCCCACTCCTCACTGCGCCCTCAGAGAAAAGCAATCAATCACTCTCGTCTCCCTGGCCTCTGGCTGTGCTCTGAGCTCACCCAGCCTGTGACCAAGGGTCTCTGTCTCTGGCACACAGCTCCACCTGGAGTCTCTGAACCCCGTAGATCCCTGAGCTCTTCCAGGGGGTGTCTCCCCAGATCTTGTGGGGACCCCACTCACAGAGCAGTGGTCTGTGCCACGGATTGTGGTTCAAGGTAACCATGAAATGAGAGCTCACTCCTCTGCTCTCTCACTCTGTAGCTGGATTTCCTGCTATAATACCTGCAAGCTCTGTGACACTCAAACATCCCTGATCCTTCCCGCGGGATCTGGGGCCATGCTGTCCCCGTGTGGGCTTCATCCCAGTTTAGCCTGTGGAGCGATGTCCATCAGTGGATCAGGCTTTTCAAAGTCCTGATTTTGTGCTTCATTGCTCCGCCACTTACCAGGAGCCAGCCCCTCCCACCATGGGCTATCTTCCCGTCGCTTTGGATTCATTTCTCCACCGGTCCTACCTTTCAGAAAGTGGTCAATTTTCTGTTTCTAGAATTGTTGCTCTTCTTCTCTTCAGTCTCCTGTTGGATTTCGGTCTCCAGGTGTTTGGAATGATTTGATTGCCTATCTAGCTGATCTCCTGCTACCTGATGTTGTCTCAGCCTGCTTCTTCACCATCTTGACTCCTCCCCACTGTCCTGGAAGCTTTTTAATCTCTCCTATTTTCAGTGATAGCCTATCTGGATATAGTATTCTTGACTGCATGCTTTTCTCATTTAGTGCTCTGAATATATAATACTTGTCCTTTGTGGCCTGCCAGGTCTCTGTGGATAAGTTTGCTGCCAATCTAATATTTCTATGGTTAGTATGTTACAGACCTCTTGTCCTGAGCTGCAATTCAGCATTTCTTTTAGTCACTGAGAATTTTAAGTTTTACTATTAGGTGACAGGGTGTTGACCTATTTTTATTGATTTTTTAAGGGAATTCTCTGTGCCGCCTGCATTTTGATGATCATTCCATTCCTTAAATTAGGAAAATTCTCTGCCATCATTTGTTCCAATATACCTTCTGCCATCCCTTGCTCTTTCTTCTTCTTCTGGAATACCAATGATTTTAATATTGATTCATATTATGGTATCATTTATCTCGTGAATTCCATGCTAATGGTCCAGTAGTTGTTTATCTCTCTTTTTCTCAGCTTCTTTATTCTCCATCATTTGGTCTTCTATATCACTAATTCTCTGTTCTGCCTCATTTATCCTAGCAGGAAGAGCCTCCATTTTGGATTATACCTCATTAATAGCTTTTTAAATTTTAACTTGGTTAGATTTTTGTTCTTTTATTTCTCTAAAAGGGGTTTTATATCCCCAGAAAGGGATTCTCTAGTATCTTCATGGGTTTTGTTCGTTTTGTTTTTTTTTTTTGAGCCCAGGTACCCTCTTTACAATTGTCTTTTGAACTCTAGTTCTGACATCTTACTAAGGTACATATTGATTATGTCCCTGGCTCTTGGTACTGCCTTTTGTTCTTTCTTTTAGATGAGTTTTTCTGCCTTGTCATTTTATCCAGAGATGAATAGATGGATGAGAGATCAAAATACTAAAAGGGTAGCAATGACCCCCCAAAAATGTATACTAACCAAATTAGAAGAGACCTGAAACCAGGGGGAGAAGAAAGGGTAAAATTTTATATATATGTAATATATATAATATATATGTGCATGTATGTATGTGTACATATATGGGCATATACAGATGTACATATTAGACATATGTATATATATACATATTAGATATTAGATATATGTATGTATAGATATATTTATGTATACATATTAGATATATGTATGTATACATATATACATATTACATGTATGTACATCTGTATATACATATATATTATATATATTAGATATATGTACATCTATATATACATATATTAGACTGTTCAATAGAATAGATCCACACACTTGGTTTTGGGTGTTTGGGGTCTGTTAGAAGAAACTACCTCCTAAAATTTTAAAGGAAGAAGAACTTATATATATACAAAAGTAAGGGTAAACACAATGACGGGATGGGATATGACTTTAAAGATGAAGATTAAAAAAGATTCTAAAAAAGGAATTGATAAAAAGTTGGTTGAAAAAGGAAAACAAGGGAGGAAAGAATGTGATCAGACTTACTAGAACAAATCCATGTGCTAGATTTAGGGTATATTTTGATGTATTAGAAAGAATTGTATCCCAAAATTTTAAAGAAAAAGAAACCTACATGTATACAAAAAATAAGGTTAAATATAATGAAGGGATAAAATGTGACTAT
This sequence comes from Taxidea taxus jeffersonii, assembly GCA_003697995.1. Lineage (NCBI taxonomy): Eukaryota > Metazoa > Chordata > Mammalia > Carnivora > Mustelidae > Taxidea > Taxidea taxus. The sequence continues at coordinate 42,866 of ML112141.1, forward strand.
AACAATGAAAATTTTAAAAGATTTTCTTTAATTTTTATTTATTTTTAAAATTTCTTTTCAGTATTCCAGATTTTATTGATTATGCACCACACCCAGTGCTCCATACAATACATGCCCTCCATAATACCCACCACCAGGCTCACCCAACCTCCTACCCTCTTCCCCTCCAAAACCCTCAGTTAGTTCCTCAGAGTCCACAGTCCCTCATGGTTCGTCTCCCTCTCCAATTTCCCCCAACTCCCTTCTCCTCTCCATCTTCCCAAGGCCTCCATGTTATTTCTATGCTCTACAATAAGTGAAACCTTATGATAATTGATCTCTCTGCTTGACTTATTTCCCTCAGCATAATCTCCTCCAGTCCTGCCCATGTTTTTTAAAAAAGATTTTATTTATTTATCATTTATTTATTTATTTATTTATTTGTCAGAGAGTGAGAGAGCACAAGCAGGCAGAGGCATAGAGAGAAGCAGGCTCCCCACTGAGCAAGAAGCCTGATGTGGGACTCTATCCCAGGACCCTGGGATCATGACCTGAGCCAAAGGCAGCAGGTTAACTGGCTGAGACACTGAGGCATCCCAGTCCTGTCCATGTTGATACAAAAGTTGGGTATTCATCCTTTCTGATGGAGGCATAATACTCCATAGTACATATGGACCACATCTTCCTTATCCATTTGTCCATTGAGGGGCATTTTAGTTCTTTCCACAGTTGGGCGACTGTGACCATTGCTTCTATGAAAACTGGGGTACAGATGGCCCCTTATTTTCACTATATCTATGTCGTCAGGGTAAATACCCAGTAGTGCAATTGCAGATCATAGGGAATATCTATTTTCAATTTCTTAAAGAATCTCCACATTGGGGCTCCTGGGTGGCTCAGTGGGTTAAAGCCTCTGTCTTCAGCTCAGTTCATGATCTCAGGGTTCTGGGATCGAGTCCCACATCGGGCTCTCTGCTCGGCGGAGAGCCTGCTTCCCCCTCTCTCTCTGCCTGCCTCTCTGCCTACTTGTGACCTCTGTCTGTCAAATAAATAAAAATTAAAAAAAAAAAGAATCTCCACATTGTTTTCCAAAGTGGTGCACCAACTTGCATTCCCACCAACAGTGTAAGAGGGTTCCCCTTTCTTCACACCCTCTCCAACGCATGATGTTTCCTGTCTTGCTAATTCTGGCCATTCAAATTGGTGTAAGGTGGTATCTCAATGTGGTTTTGATTTGAATCTCCCTGATGGCTAGTGATGATGAACATTTTTTCATGTGTCTGTTAGCCATTTGTATGTCTTCATTGGAGAAGTGTCTGTTCATGTCTTCTGCCCATTTTTGGACATGATTATCTGTTTTGTGTGTGTTGAGTTTGAGGAGTTCTTTATAGATCCTGGATATCAGCCCTCAGTCTTTACTGTCATTTGCGAATATCTTCTCCCATTCCGTGGGTTGCCTCTTTGTTTTGTTGACTGTTTCCTTTGATGTGCAAAAGCTTTTAATCTTGATGATGTACCAAAAGTTCATTTTTGCTTTTGTTTCCTTTGCCTTGGGAGACATATCTTGAAAGAAGCTGTTGTGGTTGATGTCGAAGAGGATACTGCCTATTTTCTCCTCTAGGATTCTGACGGATTTCTGTCTCACATTGAGGTTTTTATCCATTTTGAGTTTATCGTTGTGTGTGGTGTAAGAGAATGGTTGAGTTTCATTCTTTTACACATAGCTGTCCAATTTTCCCAGCACCATTTATTGAAGAGGCTGTCTTTTTTCCCACCAGATATTTTTTCTTGCTTTGTCGAAGATTATTTGACCACAAAGTTGAGGGTCCATATTTGGGCTGTCTACTCTGTTCTACTGCTCTATTTGTGTTTTTGTGCTGGTACCATGCTGTCTTGGTGATCACAGCTTTGTAGTAAAGTTGAAATCAGGCAATGTGATGCCCCCAGTTTTGTTTTTCTTTTTCAACATTTCCTTTGCAATTCATTGTCTTTTCTGATTTCATATAAATTTTTGGATTGTTTGCTTCAGCTCTTTGAAAAATGGTGGTAGAATTTTGATTGGAATGGCATTGAAAGTATAGATTGCTCTAGGCAGTATAGACATTTTAACAATGTTTATTCTTCCACTCAAATATCATGGAATGGTCTTCCATCTTTCTGTGTGTTCTTCAGTTTCTTTCATGAGTGTTCTGTAGTTCCTCAAGTACCGATCCTTTACCTCTTTGGTTAGGTTTATTCTCAGGTATCTTATGGTTCTTGGCACTATAGTCAATGGAATCGATTCTCTCATTTCCATTTCTATATTTTCATTGTTATTGTATAAGAAAGCAACTGATTTCTGTGCATTGATTTTGTATCCTGCCACATTACTGAATTGCTGTATGAGCTCTAGTAGTTTGGAGGTGGAGTCTTTTGAGTATTCCATATAATGTATCATGTCATATGCGAAGAGAGAGAGTTAGACTTCTTCATTGCCAATTTGAATACCTTTTATTTCTCTTTGTTTTCTGATTGTAGTTTCTAGGACTTCTAATACTATGTTGAACAAGAGTGGTGAGAATGGGCATCCTTGTCATCTTCCTGATCTCAACGGGAAGGCTGTGAGCTTTTTCCCATTGAGGATGATATTTGCTGTGGCTTTTCATAGATAGATTTTATGAAGTTCAGGAATGTTCCCTATATCCCTATACTTTGAAGCATTTAAATCAGGAATCGATGCTGGGTTTTGTCAAAGGCTTTTTCTGCATCAATTGAGAGGACCATGTGGTTCTTCTTTCTTCTCTTACTGATTTGTTCTATCACATTGATTGATTTGCAAGTGTTGAGCCATCCTTGAAACCCAGGGATGAATCCCACCTGGTCATGGTGGATAATCTTTCTCATGTGCTGTTCGATCTTATTTGCTAGGATCTTGTTGAGAATCTTAGCATCCATATTCATCAGGGATATTGGTCTGAAATTCTCCTTTTGGTGGTGTCTTTGCCTGGTTTGGGGATCAGGGTAATGCTGGCTTCATAAAAGGAGTCTGGGTGTTTTCCTTCTGCTTCAATTTTTGAAATAGCTTCAGAAGAATAAGTATTATTTCTTCTTTGAAGCTTTGGTAGAATTCCCCAGGGAATCTGTCAGGTCCTGGGCTCCAGTTTTTTGGGAGGTTTTTGATCACTGTGTAATCTCTTTACTAGATATTGGTCTATTCAGGTTGTCAATCTCTTCCTGATTCAGTTTTGGAAGTTTATAGGTTTCCAGGAATGCATCCATTTCGTAGGTGTTTAACTTATTGGCATGTAACTGTTGATAATAATTTCTGATGATTGTTTCTATTTCCTTAGAGTTAGTAATGATCTCTCCCTTTTCATTCATAATTTTATTAATTTTCATTAATTTGGGCCTTCTCTGTTTTATTTTGGATTAGCTTGGCCAATGGATTATTGATCTTATTGATTCTTTCAAAAAACCAGCTTCTAGTTTCATTGATGCGGTCTACTGTATCTCTAGTTTCTATCTCATTGATCTCTACTCTAATCTTGATTATTTCCCTTATCATGTGTGAGGTTGGCTTGATTTGTTGTTGATTCTCCAGTTCTTTAAGGTGTTAAGACAGCTGGTGTATTCTGGATTTTTCCTTTTTTTTTTTTTGAGGGAGGCTTGGTTGGCTATGTATTTCCCCCTTAGGACTGCCTTTGCTATATCCCATAGGTTTGGGACTGAAGTGTCTTCATTCTCATTGATTTCCATGAATTGTTTAAGTCCTTCCTTGATTTTCTGGTTTATTCAAACATTCTTAAGGAAGGTGGTCTTTAGCTTCTAGGTGTTTGAGTTCCTTCCAAATTTGTTCTTATGGTGAGTTCCAGTTTCAAAGCATTGTGATCTGAGAATATGCAGGGAATAACCTCAGTCTTTTGCTATTGGTTGAGTCCTGATTTGTGACCCAGTATGTGGTCTATTCTGGAGAAAGTTCCACGTGCACTCGAGAAGAATGAGTATTCTGTTGTTTTAGGGTGGAATGTTCCGTATATATCTCTGAGGTCCATCTGGTCCAATGTGTCATTCAATGCTCTTGTTTCTTTTTTGCTTTTCTGTTTGGATGATCTATTACTGAGAAGGCGTGTTAAGATCTCCTACTATTAATGTATTTATATCAATATGACTCTTTATCTTGAGTAACAGTTTTTTTATGTAATTGGCTGCTCCCATATTGGGGGCATAAATAGTTACAATTGTTAGATCTTCTTGGTGGGTAGACCCTTTAAGAATGATCTAGTGTCCTTCTGTATCTCTGACTACAGTCTTTAATTTAAAATCTAATTTATCTGATATGAGAATCACTACCCCAGCCTTCTTTTGAGGACCATTGGCATGGAAGATGCTTCTCCACCCCTTCACTTTCAATATTAGGTTCAAAATGGGTCTCTTGTAGACAACATATGGATGGGTCCTGTCGTTTTATCCAATCTGCAACCCTGTGCCATTTTATGGCAGTGTTTAGGCCATTCACTTTGAGAGTGATTATTGAGAGATACATTTTTATTGACATTGTGTTTCCTGTGAACTTTGTTTCTGTATATTGTCTCCATAAATTCTGTTCAGTGACACTCTTGGGTTCTTTCTTCTTTAATAGAACCCCACCCTTAATATTTCTTGTAATGCCAGCTTGGTGGTCACATACTTTTTTAAACCTTGCCGGTCATGGAAGCTCCTTATCTCTCCATCTATTTTTACTGTCAGTCTTGCTGGATAAAGTATTCTTGTCTGCATGTTTTTTTCTTTAAGTGCACTGAATACATCTTGCCAGCTCTTTCTGGTTTGCCAGGTTTCTGTGGACAGGTCTGACTATTCTGTATGCAAGGAATGTCTTCCCCCTAGCTGCTTTCAAGAGCTCCTTCCTAAAATTATGATTCATCAGTTTCACAATTATGTGTCTCGATGTCTTTCTAGATTCTCTGATCTTGGGGGAAAACCTTTCTGCCTGTAGGACACGAATGCTGGTTCCATCCCTCAGACTGGGAAAATTTTCATGGAGAATTTTTTCAACTATATCCTCTTGTCTTCTTCCTTTCTCCTACCCCTCAGGGATTCCAATAATTCTGACATTGGAATGTTTCATGGTGTCATTTATTTCCCTAATTCTGTTTTCATGGCTTCTAAGCTGTTTGTTCCAGGCCTCCTCCTGATCCTTTTTCTCAATCAGTTTGTCCTCTAGATCACTAATTCGAATTTCTGCCTCAGTTACCGTAGCTGCTAGAGAATTTAAATTAGATTGGAAGTCATTGATAACATTGTTAACATCTTCCCTGGTGGCTTTCATTTCTGCCCTAATCGATTCCATTTTGTCATTAATGGTTTTCTCCATCCTAGCGATTGCCTGGATAATTGGTAGCCTGAATTCCCTTTCCTACATACTGTTTATATCCATACCCAATATCCTTGATGGAGAGGACACTGTCTCTGAATTTTTCCTCTGTTGGGTATTCCTCCTCCTAGTCATTTTGTTGAGAGATGGCTGAGTGGATTCATCCCATTTACTTTCTTAAAAATTATTTATTTATTTATTTGACAGACAGAGATCACAAGTAGGCACAGAGGCAGGTGGGGGGGGAAACATGCTCCCCGCCGAGCAGAGAGCCCGATGTGGGGCTCAATCTCAGGACCCCAAGATCATGACCTGAGCCGAAGGTAGAGGCTTTAACCCACTGAGCCACCCAGGCGCCCCCCATTTACTTTTTCTAAGAAATGTGGAACAACTTAATGGGAAAGACTAAAGGGAAGATCTGAACACATACTGTCTAGCCTTCTTTTCAGGAGATGCAGGGACTTTGAAAGAGCCTAATATATATCCCCCTTTATCCCACCCAGGTTTTGAACCAATTGAGAAAGAAGATATTGGTGCAGGCCAAAGTTTCACTTCTATTTTTCATAAAGCAGAAATTCAAGAATGAAGCTTATATGTCTGTGGGCAATGGGCTTACTTAATACTAACTCCCAAGTGCACAATTACAGGCAATATAGGAATAAATTGGTATTCCCACAAAGGAGGAATGGTGGAAGAGGGCAACAGATATATCAAGTACTAGCCATTGCATCTTCCAAAAGAAGAAAAATTTATCTCAGTTCATTCTTCAATTTGATTGTGTTCCTCCTTTCCCTGAGTAGAAATGAGGAGAGAGTAGAGTACATATCTTACATTACCTTTCCCTTGACATAGAGGAACATTTTGGGAGAGGGAAAGAAGCATCTCCTACCATGTCTCTTGTATGCCAGACACTGTGATATCTCCCAAGTATAGAAAGGAGTACAGAACATATAGAATACATTTTTATAATTGTATATAGAACACAATATAAAATACATATAGAATACAAAACATATAGAACACAATTTTTTCATCTCCGATTTTTACTTTTTTTAAAATTTTAATTCCAGTATAGGTAACATACGGTGCTAAATTACTTTCATGTGTACAATATAGTGATTCAACAATTCTCTCTCAACACATATTACTCAGTGGTGATCAAGATAAGTGTACACTTACCTTGAGGAGTATACTTATCTTCAGTTACATTCTTGTGAACAACATATAAAGATAGATGTAATTACAAATGTGAAAACTATCATAAAGGTAAATAACAGATAGTGGTTCTCATATAGATTGGTAATTAAGGAAATATCTCTCTGAGACTGAATTTCAGGCTCAGTTTTTTAAAAACTTAATTTTTTTAAGTGTAACAGAATTCATTGTTTATGCACCACACCCAGTGCTCCATGCAATATGTGCCCTCCATAAAACCCATCACCTGCCTCCCCCAACCTCCCACCCCTCACTCCTTCAAAACCCTCAGAATGTTTTTCAGAGTCCATAGTCTCTCATGGTTCAACATCCCTTCCAATTTCGCTCAACTCCCTTCTTAGGCTCACTTTTTAAAGATGAGCATAAATTATTGAAATGAAGAGGAGTAAAGAGGTACCTAAGCAGAGGATACACTGCATCCAGTCTCTGAAAAAGAAAGGAGTTCATAATTTCTGAGGAGCTAAACAAAAACTGCTGAGGTGGATACTAACGGAGATAAACTCGGAGAGATACATATATTCCAAATGATGCTTGACCTTTTAGGGGATATGGACTGCAATGCAAAGCTCTGTACACACACACACACACACACACACACACACACACGCGCATAACACTAGGCAGTTTATATTTTTAAAAAGATAATTCTTACAGTAGTACAAAGGAGTAATAGATAGAAGACGAAAAGGAGTAAATTGTGTAAGTGATGAATCACTACATTCTGCTCCTGAAACCAATGTAACACTATATGTTAACGAATTAGAATTTAAATAAAAACTTGGAACAATAATAAAAAAAAAGATATGTGCAGAAGTGATTGAAGTCACCCAGGTAAGGTGAATCAGGGAAATAGCACAGGTATGATAGATTCAAGATACATGTTGGAAGCAGAAACAACAATAATTGTGATTGGCTAGACATTTGCAATGGAAGTAAGTCAAGAAAAGCCAGCTCGGGAGGTGATAAATAGGAGAATTAAGAGTGCTCAAGGAGGCACAGATTATTCGGGAAAAAAAAAAAAAAGAGTGCTCAAGGAACCAGAAACTCCCATGAAAATGAAGTCTATTGCTCAGTGTGTATAGATGAATGAGATGGATGGAAGGAAGAGGTATTGACTTCGTGGGAAAGCTTGGAATTCAGGGCCTGTTTCCTCTTGCAAAATGTATAGTTTTAGCATCTGTACTAGAATTAAAAGTGATTAATGCATCACAGTGACAATATTACAATATTGTATTATAATTACAATATTACAATATGTATTGTCTACACATTTACATTTGTCAGGTAACTTATGTTATCCTGCTCAACACATTTCAGATCCTTATTCAATATTCTTAGTCCTTAACTTATTTTTTATTTTTATTTTTTATAGCCTGGAGAGACTTGGCTCTTATTGCTACTGATGCCAGCTCCACTTGTCCTGAAGAGATTTAGGACACTTTATTGACTCACATGCATTAGAAAGGTAATGTACTTACACAAGGCTACTTCAAAGTCAATTTTCAAAAAAAGTTATTTTAACTCTAATATTAAAATATCTCTGCTAGTTCTGTCCCATTGTTGTCACATTCAAATCAGCATGGTGAATCCCAAAAGAAAAGTGGTAATTGGAGAGATGTCTGAGGCTATTCCTAGAGCCCTGTACATTATATATCAAAGGCTATGGCCAGGCCCCAAAGAATTGTCAGAAGAGTAGACAAAATATATTAAACTCCTAGTGTGTGCCAGGTTTATTCTGAGAGCTTTCTTCCTTCAATCCTATGAAGTGGATGAATTATTAAATCTACTTTACTTATAAGAAAACAGGCACAGAAATATCTGGCTTTCTAGGATTACAAAGTTACTAAATGACACTGTCAGAATTTGAACCCAGACAACCTGGTGCCAGAGAACACTTCTCAACTGCCATGATATCTAACCCATCTTATAACGAATTTTAAACCACATTATATTACTTTGTCTCAAGACAAAACCCTCTAAGCTATATATATTTTGTATATCAGTAGGGGAAACCCATTCTTTTAAAATAATATTTGTCTAGCTCACAAAGGATTCAGATCCTAAGAAAACCATATATTTTAGATTATGAATAGAATATTCCAAACCTATTTACAGGAAACAAAATATGTAATACTTATAATATGTTAATATATAATGTTAAGCTATTCAGCACTCCTGGTGTCAAATTCCTTCTTTAAGCATGATGATAGATTTAAAAATTTCCCTGTATATCTGGTGTCTACCTGGTTCATTCCAATTCTTTCTGTATCATAGGCTTTCTAATTAATATTAGGTCTGCATAACACTGGACCTCCAAAAGTTCACCTTAATATCCTAAGTGCTTTCAAACCAACAATTTATGGTAAATATAAAAGATATTATTTAATTTTGGCATTCCGTTATTTTGAGAGGGCTAATTTGAGAGCTTTTGCAAAATCTTTCAGGAGTCAGCAAATACTTTGGGTTCTCAGGAAACAACAATCCTGTACAACATATGCAAAATGATATCCAAGCCTCACAATATTAATAAAATATTAAAACTTGCCACTCAGTCAATGTTAAAAAAGCATTTAAATATATGTCTAGTGAAATATTTATTTAATGCCTTGTAGTAATCTAGTACTTTAATGAGCAAATCTTTTAGAATTTCAAAGTCTAGAAGGAAATACATATCCTTAAAAAACAGATATTCACAATAAAACGTGGAGCAGGTGTAATTAAAGGATAGAGACTTTGTAGGACATCTAACCCCACAGGGCAGGAAAGAAAAAGTGAAGAAATATTTCACCCACTGGAATAATTGGCTTAAATTGTCTAAAGATGTAAGTTATTTGAGTTTTAAAAATACGGAACTAAAATGAGTCATTCTCATGGACACAAAAATCATCCAAAATAATGAAAACTAGAGAATGAAAAGAAGGCAATGATCTAAGTCCCAAGGGTAACAATGAGGATGTATTTTAAATTTAAATGTATCATTAACAAAGAGAACTGGGAGGAAGTCATGACCTCAAGGTCACCTAACTTACTAGGCTTCTCTCTGGATTCAGTTTTATCTCCTGCAATCCATTTCTACACTGTTGTAGAAATTTTAATATTACAACTCTGATATTACTTTGTTACTTAATATGCTTTAAGGACACCAATCAAGATCCACTCTGATCTTCTTGGCATATTATGCATATTAGGCTGATCTCTCCTGCTTCATTTCTTACAGTAACCCCTAGCATCCCCTCCCTCCTCCATCCCTACCCAAACCCCACTTCCCTCTATAGTGATCAATTTGGAATTCCCCAAGAGACTGTTTTCTCCTGCCTCTAGTCCTTTGTACCTGCATGCTCTTCTGCCTAGAATGATTCATTTCTTTCCTCTCATCCCATCCTTCATGTCCTTGATCTTTTTTCTTGGTTATACATTCCTGGTACTCCAGAACATTAGCTGCAGCTACCCTCTAGAAAGTTGCCTTGCTTCTCGCAGAGTGAGCAGCTGCCCTACTATATTTAAATATTCCTATACTGATCCTTAAATACAGGGTTTGTATCTTATTCACAGTGTTTGTTCAACATACAACACAGAGCTTAAATTATAGAATATCCTTGATTATTTGTTGAATGAATGAATGAATGAGACCAACATCACTGCAGTGTTCATTACTGAGATTAATGTTACTGAGATGGTCAAAGGAACAGGTATTGATTCCTGACAAGCCACATTTCCTAACTAGGATCCTTCCCAATTCCTAACCACTCACAGACACCTACTTCATAATAAGCCCTCGAACAGAAATAAAATCCTTACCTAGATGGGTTGGAGACACTGCTGGTAGATTTTGTTATAGGATGTAGTAGCTTATTTGAGGGAGTCAAGGAGTGCAAATAGAAATTGGTGAATAAAGTGGCTTTTGCCAGTATTGGGGAAGGTACCAGCTGTGAGGAGGTATGTGAGATCAGTGATTCAGGGCCCTCCCATTCTTCTGGCTTTGCAGACCTTCTCTGGGAACAGGCAGCCTTTTTTCTGAATGGCCAACACTACTGAGAGAAGATTCACACAGGAACAAGAGGTTGCTTGTCTCCTCTTATGTGAGGAGTTAGGATAGACTGCTT
>RCUC01170115.1:0-39796 GCA_003697995.1 Taxidea taxus jeffersonii
TTTGTTAATTTTAGCCATTCTGACTGGTGTGAGTTGGTATCTCACTGTGGTTTTGATTTCTATTTCTCTGATGCCGAGTGATGTGGAGCACTCTTTCATCTGTCTGTTGGCCATCTTGATGTCTTTGCAGAAATGTCTGTTCATGTCTTCTACCCATTTCTTGATTGGATTAATTGGCTTTGAGTGTTGATTTTGATCAGTTCTTTATAGATTTTGGACACTAGCCCTTTATCTGATATGTCATTTGCAAATATCTTCTCCCATTCTGTCAATTGTCTTTTGGTTTTGTTGACTATTTCCTTTGCTGTTCAAAAGCTTTTGATCTTGAAGTCCCAATAGTTCATTTGCATTTGGCGATGTTTCTACAAAGAAGTTGCTGCAACTGAGGTCGAAGAGGTTGCTGCCTGTGTTCTCCTCAAGGATTTTGATAGATTCATGTCTCACATTGAGGTCTTTCATCCATTTTGCATCTATTTTTGTGTGTGGTGTAAGGAAATGGTCCAGTTTCATTCTTCTGCATGTGGCTGTCCAATTTTCCCAACACCATTTGTTGTAGAGGCTGTCTTTTTTCCATTGGACATTCTTTCCTGCTTTGTCAAAAGTTAGTTGACCATAGAATTGAGGTCTGTTTGTGGGCTCTCTATTCTGTTCCACTGACCTATGTGTCTGTTTCTGTGCCAGTACCATACTGTCTTGATGATTACAGCTTTGTGATAGAGCTTGAAGTCTGGAATTGTGACCAACTTTGCCGCCAACTTTGGATTTCTTTTTCAACATTCCTCTGGCTATTCGGGGTCTTTTCTGGTTCCATATAAATTTTAGGATTATTTGTTCCATTTCATTGAAAAAAGTTGATGGTATTTCAATAGGGATTGCATTAAATGTGTAGATTACTCTAGGTAGTGTAAACATTTTTACAATATTTGCTCTTCTGATCCATGAGCATGGAATGTTTTTCCATTTTTTTGTGTCTTCCTCAACTTCCTTCATGAGTGCTCTATAGTTTTCTGAGTACAGATTCTTTGCCCCTTGGTTAGGTTTATTCCTAGGTATCTTATGATTTGTGGTCCAATATAAATGGGATTGACTCCTTAATTTCTCTTTCTTCTGTCTTGTTATTTGTGTATATAAATGGAAGTGATTTCTGTGCATTGATTTTATATCCTGACAATTTATTGAATTCCTATATGAGTTCTAGCAGTTTTGGAGTGGAGCCTTTAGGGTTTTCCCACTAAAGTATCATATCATCTGCAAAGAGTGAGAGTTTGACTTCTTTACCAATTCAGATGGCAGGTATGCATTTTATTGAGTTGATATATGTATATAAAAAAGAGCTTTTTTCACTTATTAATACATAGTGAAATTCCCCCCTACATTATATGAGAGCTATATAGGGCAGTAAAAAATAGAATCTGGGTCACTTGTCAGAGTTCGGAGGTTTAAATTTAACATCCCCACTTACTTATATAACTTTGAGCATGTTTCTTTTTTTAATTTTTAATTTTTATTAACATATAACATATTATTAGCCCTGGGTACAGGTCTGTGAATCATCAGGCTTACACATTTCATAGCACTCACCATAGCGCATACCCTCCCCAATGTCCATAACCCAACCACCCTCTCCTTAACCCCCTACCCCAGGCAACCCTCAGTTTGTTTTGTGAGATTAAGAGTCTCTTATGGTTTGTCTCCCTCCCGATTCCATCTTGTTTCCTTTTTTCCTTCCCTACCCCTATACCCTCCACTTTGCCCCTCAAATTCCTTATATCAGGGAGATCATATGATGATTGTCTTTCTCTGATTGACTTATTTCTTTGAGCATGTTTCTTAACCTCTCTGTACCTGTCTGCACATCTCTAAACTGTAAACTGGTGATAATAGTTACGTGGACAGGACAGGTAGAGATTATGCTGAGTGAAATAAGTCAAGCAGAGAGAGTCAATTATCATATGGTTTCACTTATTTGTGGAGCATAAGAAATAACACAGAGGACATGGGGAGATGGAGATGAGAAGGGAGTTGAGGGAAATTGGAAGGGGAGATGAACCATGAGAGACTATGGACTCTGAAAAACAATCTGAGGGTTTTGAAGGGGCAGGGGGTGAGAGGTTGGGGAAGCCTGGTGGTGGGTATTATGGAGGGCACGTATTGCATGGAGCACTGGGTGTGGTGCATAAACAATGAATTCTGGTACACTGAAAAGAAATTTAAAAAATTAAAAATTAAAAAAATAGATTAATCCATAGTCTTTGTGAGGATTAAATAAATTAGCAAATATAAATGTAAGGAATTTAGAATAGCACTTGGCATTTAATGAGTATCTAAAAACTCTTAATTCTTATGTGAATAAATAACCTTGAAGGTATTTTTATGTGATGATATAATGTTATATGGATGCTCTGTAATAGAATTGGCTATTTCATCACTGTTTTATATTTAGTGTGTGTTTGTGTGTGTGTGTGTTTGTAAAAAGAACAATGTTGGGGTTCCTGTGTGGCTTAGTCAATAGGCACCTGCTTTCATCTCAGGTCATGATTCCAGGGTTCTGGGATTGAGCAACACATCGGGATCCCTGCTCAGCAGGAAGCCTGCTTCTCCCCCTCCCACTCCCCAGCTTGTATTCCCTCTGTCTCTGTCTCTGTCTCATTCTCTGTCAAATAAATAAACAAAATAAAAAAAAAATAAAAATAGCAATGCTGACCTCTGGGTATATGACTGATATTTTTCCTTTAGAATATGTTCTTGTTAGTGGAACTACTAAAACTGAAGTCAAAAACCTATTTAAGTTTCTTTCTTTTTTTTAAGATTTTATTTATTTATTTGTCAGAGAGAGAGGGAGAGAGAGCAAGTGAGCACAGGCAGAGGCAGAGGGAGAAGCAGGCTCCCCGCTGAGCAAGGAGCCTGACGCGGGACTCGATCCCAGGATGTCGGGATCATGACCTGAGCTGAAGGCAGCCGCCTAACGAACTGAGCCACTAAGGCGTCCCTAAGGTTCTTTTTTAAAAAATTTTTTTATTTATTTAATTTCGTTTCAGTATAACAGAATTCATTGTTTATGCACCACACCCGGTGCTCCATGCAATACATGCCCTCCATAAAACCCACCACCTGGCTCCCCCCATCCTCCCACCCCCTCCCCTTCAAAACCCTCAGACTGTTTTTCAGAGTCCATAGTCTGTCATGGTTACACTCCCCTTCCAATTTCCCTCAAATCCCTTCTCCTTTCCATCTGCCCATGTCCTCCATGTTATTTGTTATGCTCCACAAATAAGTGAAACCATATGATAATTGACTCTCTCTGCTTGACTTATTTCACTCAGCATAATCTCTTTGATCTCGTCCATGTTGATACAAAAACTAGGTATTCATCCTTTCTGATAGAGGCATAATACTCCATAGTGTATATGGACCACATCTTCCTTATCCATTTGTCTGTTGAAAGGGGTCTTGGTTCTTTCCGTAGCTTGGCAACTGTGGCCATTGCTGCTATGAACATTGGGGTACAGATGGCCCTTCTTTTCACTACATCTGTATCTTTGGGGTAAATACCCAGTAGTGCAACTGCAGGGTCATAGGGAAACTCTATTTTTAAATTCTTAAGGAATCTCCAAGCTGTTTGCACCAACTTGCATTCCCACTGTGTAAGACAGTGTAAGAGGGTTCCCCTTTCTCCACATCCACTCCAACACACCTTGTTTCCTGTCTTGCTAATTTTGGACATTCTAACTTGTGTAAGGTGATATCTCAATGTGGTTTTGATTTGAATCTCCCTGATGGCTAGTGATGATGAACATTTTTTCATGTGTCTGAGAGCCATTTGTATGTCTTCATTGGAGAAGTGTCTGTTTATGTCTTCTGCCCATTTTTTTGACATGACTATCTGTTTTGTGTGTGTTGAGTTTGAGAAGTTCTTTATAGATTCTGGATATCAGCCTTTTGTCTGTACTGTCATTTGCAAATATTTTCTCCCATCCCGTAGGTTGCCTCTTTGTTTTGTTGACTATTTCCTTTGCTGTACAGAAGCTTTTGATCTTGATGAAGTCCCAAAAGTTCATTTTTGCTTTTGTTTTTTGAAAGAATCAATAAGATCGATAAACCATTGGCCACACTAATCCAAAAGAAAAGAGAAAAGGCCCAAATTAATAAAATTATGAATGAAAAGGGAGAGATCACAACTAATGCCAAGGAAATAGAAACAATCATCAGAAGCTATTATCAACAGTTATATGCCAATAAGTTAAGCAACCTAGATGAAATGGATGCATTCCTGAAAAACTATAAACTTCAAAAATTAAACCAGAAAGAAATTGACAACTTGAATAGACTGATATCTAGTAAAGAGATTGAACTGGTGATCAAATACCTCCCAAAAAACAAGAGCCCAGGACCTAACGGGTTCCCTGGGGAATTCTGCCAAACTTTCAAAGAAGAAATAACACCTATTCTCCTGAAGCTGTTTCAAAAACTTGAAGCAGAAGGAAAACTTCCAGACTCTTTTTATGAAGCCAGAATTACCCTGATCCCCAAACCAGGCAAAGACCCCACCAAAAAGGAGAATTTCAGATGAATATCCCTGATGAATATCCCTGATGAATATGGATGCTAAGATTCTCAACAAGATCCTAGCAAATAGGATCCAACAGCACATTAAAAAAATTATCCATCGGGGGAGGAGTCAAGATGGCGGAGAAGTAGCAGGCTGAGATGACATCAAGCAGCAGGAGATCAGCTAGATAGCCTATCAAACCATTCTGAACACCTATGAATCCAAAAGGAGACTGAAGAGAGAAGAGCAACAATTCTAGAAACAGAAAATCGACCACTTTCTGAAAGGTAGGACCAGTGGAGAAGTGAAGATAGACCACAGGGGGAGAGGCCAGCTCCTGGCAAGCGGTGGAGAAATGGAGCACAAAATCAGGACTTTTAAAAGTCTGCTCAATGGAGGGATATCACTCCAGAGGCTAAACTAGGGTGAAGACCTCACGGGGACAGCGTGGACTCAGGCCCCACGGGGTCACAGAAGGATCGAGGGTGTCTGAGTGTCACAGAGCTCATAGGTATTAGAGCAGGGAAGCCGGCTGTGGAGACAGAGCCGAGGAGTGAACTCTCAACTCGGGGTTACCTAGAACCATAATCTGTGACACGGACCAGTGCTCTGTGCGTGGGGTCCCCACAAGATCTGGGGAGACTTTGACCTGGGAGAGCCCAGGGATCTGTGGGGTTCGGAGACTCCAGGTGGGACTCTGTGCCAGAGACAGAGATGCTTGGTCACAGGCTGGGTGACCTCGGAGCGCAGCCAGAGGCCAGGAGACGGGAGTGATTGTGCGCGATTTTCTCCAAGCACGGCTGGAGGCTGGGGAGATGGGAGTGATTAAGTGCTTTTCTCTGAGACGCACTGAAGAGTGGGGCCCTGAGCTCTTGGCTCCTCCGGGCCAGAGATTGGGAGGCCACCATTTTCATTCCCATCCTCCAGAACTCTACAGAAAGAGTTCAGGGAACAAAAGCTCCCAAGAAAGTGAACCTGAGAGGATTACTTAGCCCGCCCCCTGGTTAGGGCGGTGCAATTCTGCCTGGGGCAAAGACACTTGAAAATCACACAACAGGCTCCTTCCCAGAAGATCAACAAGAAATCCAGCCAAGACCAAGTTCACTAAACAAGGAGAACAGCGGAATTCCAGAGGAGGAGAAAGCAAAGCATGGGGCTTTCTCCCCATGAATCTTTAGTCTTGCAGGGTTAATTAATTAAAAATTTTTTTTTCTCTTCTGCTATTTTTTTTAACTTTTACCCTTTCCTCTTTTAACGTTTTTTAACTGGTTTTTCGTAATAACATTCTTAAAAAAATATTTTTGGAACCTTTATTATTATAGACATATTTTATCCTTCACTGCATCTAACTTTATTCTTTGTATACACACAGGTTTTCTTTTTCTCCTAAAAATTTGGGTTACAACTTCTAACAGGTCAAAATGCACCCCAAATCTAGTACTGGGCTTGATCTAGTCTCCAAGGAAGTTCTCTCCACTTTTTTTTTTTTAATTCTTCCTACCAACTTACCTTACCAACTCCTTTGTTAGAAAAAAAATTTTTTTTTCATCTTTATAGTCATATTTCATCCCTTCATTGTGTTTACCCTTATATATGTTTTTCATTCTTTAAAATTTTGGGAGGTAGTTTCTTCTAAGAGACCAAAATACTCCCAAAATTAAGTGGGTGACCCTGTTCTAGTCACCAGTCTAGTATATATATGTATGTATATATATACATATATATATATTTTTTCTTTTTTATATTTTTTTCTTTATTTGTGTTCTCTTTTATAATTTTTTTTCTGTTTTCTGAACTTCTTTTTACCCCCACTCCCCCCCCCCACGATTTGGGGTCTCTTCTTATTTGGTTAAAGCACATCTTCCTGGGGTCTTTGCCACCCTTTTAGCATTTCATTTGCTCCTTCATATATTCTTATCTGGACAAAATGACAAGGCAGAAGAACTCACCACAAAAAAAAGAACAGGAGGCAGTACCGAAGGCTAGGGACCTAATCAATACAAACATTGGTAATATGTCAGATCTGGAATTCAGGATGACGATTCTCAAGGTTCTAGCCAGGCTCGAAAAAGGCATGGAAGATATTAGAGAAACCCTGTTTGGAGAAATAAAAGCCCTTTCTGGAGAAATAAAAGAACTAAAGTCTAATCAAGGTGAAATAAAAAAAGCTATTAATGAGGTGCAACCAAAAATGGAGGCTCTTACTGCTAGGATAAATGAGGCAGAAGAAAGAATTAGTGATATAGAAGACCAAATGACAGGGAATAAAGAAGCTGAGCAAAAGAGAGACAAACAACTACTGGACCACGAGGGGAGAATTCGAGAGATAAGTGATGCCATAAGACGAAACAACATTAGAATAATTGGGATTCCAGAAGAAGAAGAAAGAGAAAGAGGAGCAGAAGGTATACTGGAAAGGATTATTGTAGAGAATTTCCCTAATATAGCAAGGGGAACAAGCATCAAAATCCAGGAGGTGCAGAGAACACCCCTCAAAATCAATAGGAATCGGTCCACACCCCACCATCTAATAGTAAAATTTGCAAGTCGTAGCAACAAAGAGAAAATCCTGAAAGCAGCACGGGACAAGAAGTCTGTAACATACAATGGTAAAAATATTAGATTGGCAGCAGACTTATCTGCAGAGACCTGGCAGGCCAGAAAGAACTGGCATGATATATTCCGAGCACTAAATGAGAAAAACATGCAGCCAAGAATACTATATCCAGCTAGGTTATCATTGAAAATAGAAGGAGAGATAAAAAGCTTCCAGGACAAACAAAAACTGAAAGAATTTGTAAACACCAAACCAGCTCTACAGGAAATATTGAAAGGGGTCCTCTAAGCAAAGAGAGACCCTAAAGTATTAGATTAGAAAGGAACAGAGACAATATACAGTAACAATCACCTTACAGGCAATACAATGGCACTAAATTAATATTTCTCAATAGTTACCCTGAATGTAAATTGGCTAAATGGTCCAATCAAAAGACACAGGGTTTCAGAATGGATAAAAAAACAAAACCCATCCATATGCTGCCTACAAGAAACTCATTTTAGAACCGAAGACACCTCCAGATTGAAAGTGAGGGGTTGGAAAACAATTTACCATGCTAATGGACCTCAGAAGAAAGCTGAGGTAGCAATCCTTATATCAGATCAATTAGATTTTAAGCCAAAGACTATAACAAGAGATGAGGAAGGACACTATACCATACTCTAAGGGTCTGTCCAACAAGAAGATGTAACAATTTTAAATATCTATGCCCCTAACATGGGAGCAGCCAACTATATAAGCCAATTAATAACAAAATCAAACACACTGACAATAATACAATAATACTAGGGGACTTTAACACGCACCTCACTGAAATGGACAGATCATCCAAGCAAAAGATCAACAAGGAAATAAAGGTCTTAAATGACACAGCAGATGGACATCACAGATATATTCAGAACATTCCATCCCAAAGCAACAGAATACATATTCTTCTCTAGTGTCCATGAAACAATCTCCAGAATAGATCACATCCTGGGACATAAATCAGGTCTCAACTGGTATCAAAAGATTGGGATCATTCCCTGCATATTTTCAGACCACAATGCTCTGAAGCTAGAACTCAATCACAAGAGGAAATTTGGAAAGAACCCAAATACATGGAGACTCAACAGCATCTTTCTAAAGAATGAATGAGTCAACCAGGAAATTAAAGAAGAATTGAAAAAAATCATGGAAACAAATGATAATGAAAACACAACGGTCCAAAATCTGTGGGACACAGCAAAGGCAGTCCTGAGAGGAAAATATATAGCGATACAAGCCTTTCTCAAGAAACAGGAAAGGTCTCAAATACACAACCTAACCCTACACCTAAAGAAGCTCGAGAAAGAACAATAAACAAAGCCTAAACCCAGCAGGAGAAGGGAAATAATAAAGATCAAAGCAGAAATCAATGAAATAGAAACAAACAAAACAATAGAACAAATCAACAAAACTAGGAGCTGGTTCTTTGAAAGAATTAATAAGATTGATAAACCCCTGGCCAGACCTATCAAAAAGAAAAGAGAAAGGACCCAAATAAATAAAATCATGAATGAAAAAGGAGAGATTACAACCAACACCAAAGAAATACAAACAATTATAAGAACATATTATGAGCAACTCTATGCCAACAAATTTGACAATCTGGAGGAAATGGATGCTTTCCTAGAGACATATAAACCGCCAAAACTGAACCAGGAAGAAATAGAAAACCTGAATAGTCCCATAACCAATAAGGAGATTGAAACGGTCATCAAAAATCTCCAAACAAACAAAAGCACAGGGCCAAATGGCTTCCCAGGGGAATTCTACCAAACATTTAAAGAAGAATTCATTCCTATTCTCCTGAAACTGTTCCAAAAAATAGAAATGGAAGGAAAACTTCCAAACTCATTTTATGAGGCCAGCATCACCTTGATCCCCAAACCAGACAAGGATCCCATCAAAAAAGAGAATTACAGACCAATATCCTTGATGAACACAGATGCGAAAATTCTCACCAAAATACTAGCCAATAGGATCCAACAGTACATTAAAAAGATTATTCACCACGACTAAGTGAGATTTATTCCAGGGTAGCAAGGTTGGTTCAACATCCGCAAATCAATCAATGTGATACAATACATTAACAAAAGAAAGAACAAGAACCATATGATATTCTCAGTAGATGCTGAAAAAGCATTTGACAAAGTACAGCATCCCTTCCTAATCAAAACTCTTCAAAGTGTAGGGATAGAGGGCACATACCTCAATATTATCAAAGCCATCTATGAAAAACCCACTGCAAGTATCATTCTCAATGGAGAAAAACTGAGAGCTTTTCCGTTAAGGTCAGGAACATGGCAGGGATGTCCGTTATCACCACTGCTATTCAACATAGTACTAGAAGTCCTAGCCTCAGCAATCAGACAACAAAAAGAAATTAAAGGCATCCAAATTGGCAAAGAAGAAGTCAAACTATCGCTCTTTGCAGATGATATGATACTATATGTGGAAAACCCAAAAGGCTCCACTCCCAAAATGCTAGAGCTTGTATAGGAATTCAGTAAAGTGTCAGGATATAAAATCAATGCACAGAAATCAGTTGCATTTCTTTACACCAACAACAAGACAGAGAAAGAGAAATTAAGGAGTCAATCCCATTTACAATTACACCCAAACCCATAAGATACCTAGGAATAAACCTAACGAAAGAGGCAAAGAATCTATACTCAGAGAACTATAAAGTACTCATGAAAGAAATTGAGGAAGACACAAAGAAATGGAAAAATGTTCCATGCTCATGGATTGGAAGAATAAATATTGTGAAAATGTCTATGCTACCTAAAGCTATCTACACATTTTATGCAATGCCTATCAAAACTCCATCCAATTTTTTGAAAGAAATGGAACAATTAATCCTAAAATTTATATGGAACCAGAAAAGACCTCGAATAGCCAAAAGAATATTGAAAAAGAAAGCCAAAGTGTGTGGCATCACAATTCCAGACTTCAAGCGCTATTACAAAGCTGTCATCATCTAGACAGTATTGTACTGGCACAAAAACAGACACATAGATCAATGGAACAGAATAGAGAGCCCAGAAATAGACCCTCAACTCTACGGTCAACTAATCTTTGACAAAGCAGGAAAGAATATCCAATGGGAAAAAGACAGCCTCTTCAACAAATGGTGTTGGGAAAATTGGACAGCGACATTCAGGAAAATGAAATTGGACCATTTCTTTACACCACACATTAAAATAGACTCAAAATGGATGAAGGACCTCAACATGAGAAAGGAATCCATCAAAATCCTTGAGGAGAACACAGGCAGCAATTCAGTAATGTGGCAGGATACAAAGTCAATGTTCAGAAATCAGTTGCTTTCTTATACACTAACAATGAAAACACAGAAAGGGAAATTAGAGAATTGATTCCATTTACTTTAGCACCAAGAACCATAAGACACCTGGGAATAAACCTACCCAAAGAGGTAAAGGATCTGTACTCGAGAAACTACAGAACACTCATGAAAGAAATCGAAGAAGACACACAAAGATGGAAGACCATTCCATACTATTTGAGTGGAAGAATAAACATTGTTAAAATGTCTATACTGCCTAGAGCAATCTATACTTTTAATGCCATTCTGATCAAAATTCCACTGGTATTTCCCAAAGAGCTGAAGCAAACAATCCTAAAATTTGTATGGAATCAGAAGAGACCCCAAATTGCTAAGGAAATGCTGAAAAAGAAAAACAAACCTGGTGACATCACGTTACCTGATTTCAAGCATTACTACAAAGCCGTGATCACCAAGTCAGCATGGTACTGGCTTAAAAACAGACACATAGGCCAGTAGAAAAGAGTAGAAAGCCCAGATATGGACCCTCATTTCTATGGTCAAATAATCTTTGACAAATCAGGAAAAAATATACAGTGGAAAAAAGACAGTCTCTTCAATAAATGTTGTTGGGAACATTGGACAGCTGTATGTAGAAGAATGAAACTCGACCATTCTCTTACACCATACACAAAGATAAACTCGAAATGGATAAAAGGCCTCAACATGGGACAGGAATCCATCAGAATCCTAGAGGATAACATAGGCAGTAACCTCTTCAATATCAGCCACAGCAACTTCTTTCAAGATATGTCTCCAAAGGCAAAGGAAACAAAAGTGAAAATGAACTTTTGGGACTTCGTCAAGATCAAAGGCTTCTGCATATCAAAGGAAACAGTCAACAAAACAAAGAGGCAATCCACAGAATGGGAGAAGATATTTGCAAATGACAGTACAGACAGAGGGCTGATATCCAGAATCTATAAAGAACTTCTCAAACTCAATACACACAAAACACATAATCATGTCAAAAAATGAGCAGAGACATGAACAGACACTTCTCCAATGAAGACATACAAATGGCTATCAGACACATGAAAAAATGTTCATCATCACTAGCCATCAGGGAGATTCAAATCAAAACCACATTGAGATACCACCTTACACCAGTTTGAATGGCCAAAATTAGCAAGACAGGAAACAACGTGTGTTGGAGAGGATGTGGAGAAAGGGGAACCCTCTTACACTGTCTTACACAGTGGGAATGCAAGTTGGTGCAACCACTTTGGAAAACAGCGTGGAGATTCCTTAAGAATTTAAAAATAGAGCTTCCCTATGACCCTGCAATTGCACTACTGGGCATTTACCCCAAAGATACAGATGTAGTGAAAAGAAGGGCCATCTGTACCCCAATGTTCATAGGAGCAATGGCCACAGTTGCCAAGCTGTGGAAAGAACAAAGATGCCCTTCAACGGACAAATGGATAAGGAAGATGTGGTCCATATACACTATGGAGTATTATTCCTCCATCAGAAAGGATGAATACCCAACTTTTGTATCAACATGGACAGGACTGGAAGAGATTATGCTGAGTGAAATAAGTCAAGCAGAGAGAGTCAATTATCATATGGTTTTGCTTATTTGTGGAGCATAAGAAATAACACAGAGCACATGGGTAGATGGAGAGAAGGGAGTTGAGGGACATTGGAAGGGGAGTTGAACCATGAGAGACTATGGACTCTGGAAAACATTCTGAGGGTTTTGAAGAGGGGGTGTGGGAGGTTGGGGGAGCCAGGTGGTGGGTTTTATGGAGGGCACGTATTGCATGGAGCACTGGGTGTGGTGCATAAACAGTAAAGTCTGTTATACTGAAAAGAAATTAAATGAATAAAAAGAATTTTAAAAAACCTAATCATGTATTTATGGTGACTAACATAACTCAATAAAAATATTTTAAAAAACCTGAATAACTATTTTCTCTAGAGGACAAGGGTAGTTCCCAGAATATGGTGACTTTAGTAGCTTGTTAGTTTCTCACACGTTATTATTCACCTAGCTGCTCCTGCATCCAGCCAGAGACTGATATGTTCTTTTAAAAATATATATCAGTATCTGTGTTTTCTTACCCTGTTGACACCACCAGTTCCATATGAGGTCAGTTACATACTTTTTACATAACTCAAAGTGATCCATGGCCTCTTTTTCAATAATCATTCTGATTATGTGATATAATTTCCCTTATAACAGGTGAAGAGGAAATGATAAAGTGAGCTTCTGAATGGCCACAAAGCAGCAGCATATCTAAATTAGATGTCATACAATTCCACTTCTGGGTAGTTAAATGAAGAAAATAAAAACACTAATTTGAAAAGATATATGCATCCCTATGTTCATTGCAACATTATTTAGTCAAAATATGGAAACAACCTAAGTGTCCATCAATAGACGAATTGTTAAAGAAGATGTAATGTATGTATACAACGGACTATTACTCTGCCATAAAAAAGAATGGAATCTTGCCATTTGCAATGACATGAATGGACCTACGGTATATTATGCCAAGTAAAATAAGTTAGACAAAAAAGATAAATATCATATGATTTTACTTACATGTGGAATTTAAGAACAAAACAAAATGGACAGAGGCAGACTCATAAGTACAGAGAAAAAACTGGTATTGTGAAATGGGAGGGGTAAGGGAGATGAAATCTGTGAAAGGGATCAAGAGGTAAAAACATTCAGTTATAAAATAACTAAGTCATGAGGAGTAAATTACAGTATAGGAATCTAGTCAACAATATTATAACAACTGTCTGGTGGCAGATGATATCTACATTTATTTTGGTGAGCATTATGTAATGTATATAAATATCAAATCATTATGTTGTACACCTGAAACTAATATAAAATTGTATGTCATCTATACTTCAATTTAAAAATATAAATGCTATTATTTATATTGTAGCTTCTCAAAGAATCTGTAGTACAAGATCGGTTTTTTTGTTACCTTGTATAAGATGATGCTGATACATATAATCTGAAAATAATACAACTCAAACTGCCTAGCAAATATATTATTGCATACATTTATTTTCCCATGCAGAATCATTCTGCACACAATTCATTCAATTCAGCAAGGACATCATGACACAGAACGACCAGTGTGGGATAACCAGAACAAGCCAGGGACACCAAAGCTGGAGCAGCCAGACCTCAGTGTGGCAAGCTTGATTTGCATCAAGGTCTTCCCATTTTCTCTGGCTCCTGCCATACCTCATCCATAATTACATTGTTTATAGATGGTCATGAAGTGATAGTAGAACTCCAAGTTGAAATTGCTCTAGATAAAAGATAAAATTTTCCATATTCTTCTTGCTGTGTGAAAGGAGGGTTTGTACTCTTCTATATGACAAGAATCCCTACAAGAAGCTCCGTGGCAGATGGGATGGGACAATCGGGATATTTGTAAGTCTGTGAAATGAAGTACAAATGATATATGTTTGTGTCATAGGACTTCTGCCAGGAGAAAGAGACAATTATGGGGGAGAAATGGACAGAACTTTGATGGTCCCAGCTATGTTTTTTCATGGCTCACAGGCTCTGCATCCAGGCATGGAAATTGGTAGTGTTTCTACATGCCAATGAAGAGTTGGGTCAATTCCACTTAATACTTGCAGGTAGAACTTTAGCTGAGGGTAGAGGACAACAGTGGATTTTCTTCCAAGGCGGGGGGCAGTGCACATGCTGAACATCAGTGAGTAGCCACAAGCATTACCAGTAGTGCTTTTGCCAAAACTGAGGTTATAGCAGCTTTTAAAAAGGCTGAAGGGGCCATTTAATCACACAGAACAAGTTACATCTTCTGGGATTGCTTCTCATATGTCAGCCATCCTTTTTCACTTTCCAAAAGGGAGAACTTAATGGATACTGGCACAAACAAACCTGCAGAACAGGGAAGAGCATGTCTAAGGAGGGAACAGCTGTGGTGTATTGGTGTCACAGACATTTCTGATAAGAGAGTTCTGATGTAGGCACGTTGCTTCTTAATTCTAGTTCCTTCAACCCAGCAATTGTCCTTGGAGAGAAGGAATGTGTGATATGTGAAAGATGTATGCTAAACTATGAGATCCCACACATTATTGTCTAAGCCAATAGCTCCCCAATGTGTAGTTGAATTGACTATAGCAGTATTTTGGGACTCTACAGCAAAATAAAACAATCCTTCCCCAAACAAAACAAAACAAAACAAGAAAGAGGGTTCTATATCAGAGGGTTTTTAAAAAAGATTTTATTTATTTATTTGACAGAGAGAGAAATCACAAAGAGGCAGAGAGGAGAGAGGGGGAAGCAGGCTCCCTGCTGAGCAGAGAGCCCGATGCGGGGCTCAATCCCAGGACCCTGAGACCATGACCTGAGCCAAAGGCAGCAGCTTAATCCACCCAGGTGCCCCTATATCAGAGTTTTAAGGTAAAAAGATAATTGATACTTTTTTCACAGGAATTATAGAATTTAGCATATTGATCCAGCATCTGTGGATGACTGTAGATGTTAGCACGGAATGAGGCTGACTAGAAGCAATGGAGTTTAGAACCAAAAATACTATCTCTGGGTGAAAATGGATTAGTGAATCAGGAATGCAGTATAAATGAAGATCCTGTTTGATATATAAAAATATTCATATAATATGATACAGAAATATTATTTTTTTAGATTTTATTTTTATTTATTTGACAGAAGGAGATCACAAGTAGGCAGAGAAGCAGGCAGAGAGAAAGGAGGAAGCAGGCTCCTCACTGAGCAGAGAGCCCAATGCGGGGCTCAATCCCAGGACCATGGGATCATGACCGGAGCCGAAGGTAGAGGCTTTAACCCACTGAGCCACCCAGGCACCCCCATAAGTATAATTTATATTATATGTAATGCAGTAGCAAAAAAGCTGTTATGAGGCAAGCAAGCTATAACCACAGAGAAGAAACTTGAACAAGATGCAGTTGACAGACTTGAAAACATCCTAGATATACCAGGGTACATGCATGACCCTTACTGATGTATCAACCTAGAGATAGTTCAGAGAGAAAGCTGTTAAAAATGTTGAATCTATTTGGAATGTCTTCATCCCCACAGTTGTATATCAGTATAAAGATTATTGCCTCTGAGGGGGTTTATCTTCCAAATACTTTCCTTAATGCCTCCTTCACATCCTTGTTTCTCAGGCTATAAATGAATGGGTTCATCATGGGTGTTATGACTGAGTAGAACACAGAGATCACCTTATCCCCTTCACTTATTTTCTTGGAATTTGGACGCATGTAGGTAAATATTGTTGAGCCATAGAAGAAGACAACAACGATGAAATGAGAACCACAAGTAGAAAAGACCTTGAGCCTCCCCTCTCCTGACTGTATCTGAATCACAGTGGAGATAATATTCCAGTAGGAGAAAAGGATGAGGGAAAGAGGACCAAGGATAATTACCACACCCATTGCAAAGATGGCAATCTCAGCTTTGTAGGTTTGTTCTGAAGCCAACTTCAGGAGTGCAGGAGGTTCACAAAAATAATGATTAATTATGTTCTGTCCATGGTATGACAGACATAAAGTAAATGTTGTGTCTACCAGAGATACAAATGCTCCAGTGGCCCAGGACCCTATGCTCAGCTGTATACACACCCTCTGGGTCATGAGCGTGGAGTAGTGAAGGGGCTTGCAGACAGCCACATAGCGGTCATAGGACATCACTGCTAGGAGGGAGCTTTCTGTACACCCAGCTACTAGGAAAAAAATCATCTGAATTGAACACCCAGCAAAGGAAATGGTTTTTCTCATTACGAGCAAATGGAATAACATCTGGGGGATGATTGTTGTAGAGAAACAGAGATCAGTAAATGATAAGTTTTTAAGGAAGAAATACATTGGTGTATGAAGTCGAGAGTCAACATGAATTAGCATTATGATGAGGAGATTTCCCAACAGAGTTATCAGGTAGATGATGAGAAACACCACAAACAGTAGGATCTGTATCTGCCAATCTGAAGAAAGGCCCAGCAAGATAAATTCCGTCACATACGTTTGGTTTTCTGTGCCCATTGATGTTTATTTCTGCCTACACATCAGCATAACTAGAGCAATCAGAAATTGACTATAATGAAAAACCAAATCCTGAAAGCAAAGATCTCATTGCAAGAACAAATGTATTTGATTGAAAAAATTCTTGGAAGCATTTAAGAGACTTGATTTTCTAAAAATTCCATACCTAATTCTTACTGAAACTATTTGAAAATGGGTGCCAAGATATTATATGGATTTGAAAAAATAAAATATGACGAGTTCTGCTTTTGGTAGAAAGTCCAGGTTTTTCTTTTTTCTAGTTTACTTCTCTGTCAGCAGATTTTGACTTTCATCAAGGAGCAGAAGCAATAATTATCTTTTCCTTTCTGTTTGCAAGGGACCTTTTGTCTTCCTTCCTAGTAGGAAGGGAATTTTAAGAAACCATTTAGATCATGTTATAATCCACAGTCCTGCTCCTTTTCTAAATTCTTTACTGTATCAGACAATCAAGGTTTGATGGCAATGTGGAAGATTAAGGCATAATTATTACTGAGCCAAGATGTTGGGGACAAGACCAGGCTTAGGTAATAACACACACCATGGAACCAAGAACCACCCTTTGTGGAGATCAAATGGCACCACAATAGCTGTCTGCACAATTGTGGTGTCTTTTCTAGTGTTTGAGCTCATTCACACTGCTTTTTGTTTCATAGTATCCAATGAGTTGTATAGGTGCATCGGTAGGAAATCAGGCACTGGTCCAGTGCTTTGTAGTCAGGCAGAAATATTATTCAGTTTATATATTACTGTACATCAGGAACAAGCAAGGAATAACATGACTGGATATAAGCTAATAGAGAAGGAAGGTTGAGAATATAGTTGGGGGCATGGGCAAGTGGTTGGCACTTGGGGCTGGAGTCTTCTATCCCTGAGAAGGGTTATGGTCAAATAATCTTCAACAAAGCAGGAAAAAAATCTGGTAGAAAAGAGACAGTCTCTTCAATAAATGGTGCTGGGAAAATTGGACAGCTATGTATAGAAGAATGAAACTCAACCATTCTCTCATACCATACATAGAGCTAAACTCGAAATGGATGAAAGACCTCAATGTGAGGCAGGTATCTATCAAAATCCTAGAGGAGAACATAAGCAGTAACTTCTGACATTGGCCACAGCAACTTCTTTCAAGACACATCTCCAAAGGCAAAGGCAACAAAAGTGAAAATAAACTTTTGGGACTTCATCAAGATCAAAAGCTTCTGCACAGCAAAGGAGTCAACAAAACAAAGAGGAAACCCATGGAATGGGAGAGGATATTCACAAATGACACTACAGAAAAAAGGCTGAAATACAAGATCTGTAAACAACTCCTCAAACTCAACACCTAAAAAACAGATAATCATGTCAAAAAATTGGCAGAAGACATGAACAGACACATGAAAAAATGTTCATCATCACCATCTGTCAGTGAAATTCAAATCAAATCCACATTGATATACCACCTTAAACCAGTTTGAATGGCCAAAATCAACAGGACAGGAAACAGCGAGTGTTGGAGAGGATGTGGAGGAAGGGGAACACTCTTACACTGTTGGTGGGAATGCAGGTTAGTGCAGCCATTTTAGGAAACAGTGTGGAGATTCCTCAAAAAATTAAAAATAGAGCTACCCTATGACCGTGCAATTGCTCTACTGTGTATTTACCACAAAGATGCAGATGTAGTGAAAGAAGGGCCATATGTACCCCAATCATCATAGCAGCAATGGCCACAATGACCAGACTGTGGAAAGAGCCGAGATGCCCTTCAGCAGATGAATGGATAAAGATTTGGTCCATATATATAATGGAATATTACACAGCCATCAGAAAGGAAGACTACCCAATTTTGTATCAACATGGACAGGACTGGAGGAGATTATGCTAAGTAAAATAAGCCAAACAGAGAAATCAATTATCATTTGGTTTCACTTACTTGTGGAGCATAAGGAATAACATGGAAGACATTAGGAGAAGAAAAGGAAACATAAATTAGGGGAAATCAGAGGGGGAGACAAGCCATCAGGAACTGTGGATTCTGAGAAACAGGGTTATGGAGGGGAGGGAGGTGGGGGGGATGGGTGAGTCTGGTGGTGGGTATTAAGGAGGGCACGTATTGCATGGAGCACTGGGTGTGGTGTATAAACAATCTGGGAACATGAAAAAAATAAAATTACAATGTTAACAGAAAAGAAGAAGGGTTGAAGTACTCATCTTAGAATTGACCTTTAGAATGATGTGAGAACAGATAGCACATCTGGCTACCTGGCACAGCTATCTTGACATAGAAATCAAAGCCCACAAACATAGAAAGGTTTGTTTTCACACATTAGACTCCCCATCAAGGTGACAGTATAGGAAAAAATGTGGTCAGATCAGTTGTGGCTGGACCACTGGTTTGTGTGCTGCCAAGTACGACATGATTGCAAGACCACAAGTTAACAGTAAGTTTCCTATTTATGAATTTTCATCCACATGGAAATGAAATGGGTCCAGCCTGAACCTATAGTAGAGTCCATTGGTCTTTAAGAAACCAGGAAGACAGAGTCAGGGAATGATTTGAAGAACTGGCAAAATTAAATGAAAATATCTTTTCTTTAGATACAATGTAATGAGAATATACAAAAGGATCACTAATTAAGTTTATAGTTATAGTAGCCAAAATGATACATACTTAATTCATTTTCCAATAATTTTTGATAAGTGCATTTTTTTCACTCCATCATGGTAAAAATGCTTGCAGTGAACTATGCATATTTCATGTGTACAATTTGGTGAGTTTTGATATATGTATATAATAATACATATTTGATTTATTATAATAATAAATCATTTATTTTTAATAAATAAAATATTTGATACAATATTCTATAATTTGATATATAATACTAATTTGGTATATTATAATACTATACTACTAATAAAAGGTTTTTATCAACTTATGCATGATTATTTATTTACAGTCCTGTCTTCTGACTGGGCTGTATGTTTCTTCAGGGTTGAAATTCTATCTCAACCCCTACGTATGCATTACCTGGTATATAGTAACTTTCCAAGCAATGTTCACTGAATGGATGAATGAATAACTGAATGCATGCAGCAGTGAACAAACTCCTCCTTAACACACAATCCCGGTCACACACACACACACACACACAGGCACTAAAACACTCCTAAGTGCTAGTCGTCCTATCTAAGGCATAGTATGAAATTCAGATGGCATAACGAATACTGTGGTCCAGCTTGGAATGGGGATATCCTGTGAGCAATCAGAAGGAAAACACAAATGATGATCACTTGGACCACTAATATGGGTGAGAGTACATCAGCGGTAGTTCTTCTGGTGGAATAGATTCTCAATATGCAATTCTATTTTCTTTCTTCCTAGCACCTGAGAGAATATATGCAACGTGATAGCAATCTGAGTCCCAGGGTACTGGGGCAGGGAGTGGCCACACACCCAACATTAGCACTCACTGAGCTCTGGCTCCTTCTCACCTCCTAAACAATGCGCAGCACATTGCAAGAAGCTGTGTCATGCATCCTAGGCAGTGCACTGTGAGTCCAGTGTGTATCACCCAGACAGTGTGGGAACACTGAAAGAGGAAAATAATAATAAAGATAAAAGGTTAGAGTAAAGGAAGATTCTGGGAGTTGAAAAGGGGTAGCTAGTTTTAAGAGACAATGGACATTTTGGTTCCTTGCACCACTCAGCATATAAACTGACACCCTCAAAAACAGTCCAGTAGCAAGACTTTAATACTGAGGCTTCTAGAGAAGAGAGAAAAAGAAAAATCTCTTCTCCCAAATAGGCTGTGGGTTATAAAAATAGGGATGTGACCCTTCTCCCAAGATAGACACAAAATTTCTGCTTCTGGAGAGATTTTATTCCTTCACAATCTCCCTTCTTGCCTGGAGACATGGGATGAGTTTGTTTTGGAGACACATGGAACTACATGGGAGGGTACCTGACACAGAGTACAGAAGAATGAGATCCAGAGATCCAAGGTGCAGATCCAGAGTTGGGTATTGGATTTTAGTGATTCTCAGCCCTCTCTTCTAACAGCTGGATACATTGAAATGAATTTTTCAGTGGATTCCATTCCAAACTCAGGCTGTATTCTTGGATGAGTTAAATACTTCGGAGAACCAACAGTGAAATGAACCTTATTCTGAGAGGTTCTTGAAGGATGAGGCCGTGAGAAGTGATGCACCTGAGATGATCCCTAGGGTTCTCCTTGGCCACAGCTTACTCTATTATCTCTACACACAATGAGATACCATGGGACTTTTTTTTGGGCGGGGGGAGTAGTCATATGGGATACTGTGACTCTCTTTTAATTTCCGCTCTTTCTCTAAGAGAGAAAGATTCATATATTCTGGGCCTGAGAAGACTTCAAGAAACCAACTATACTATTCCTATTTTCTTCTTAGGAAACAGAATCTAGAGTGTAAAGTACATGCAAGCATATCTGTGTATTCTTTAAATCCTGAGAAAAGTGGAATTTTGCACACTGATAGTATTTTTCTATTAAAATGAATTTAAAATTATTGCTTATTTGAGGATCTGGTGGGCACTGTTAAGCAATTTTAGCTGGTCCTAAAAAACAACAGGTTTGAGAAAATCTCTGTAAAAATCAAGTATTTGAGCCAATACACCAACTACAAGGACAGACCTATATTTTTCTGAGAGATTCTGGATTGAAATTACTCAATGTTATATTTTCCTATCAATGTTAATTTCTTTTTATATGAAAAATATTGTAGCCATTTGTATATGTGTTACTAAAGTTTCCCCCATTTACTTTGTTAATGGCAGCACTAATAAGGTTACTTTATTGTTCAACAGTATTTATACATTTTATCACTCAAATATTTCCGCATTTCCCATTGTGCTTTTTATTTACTCCAAATTTCATTATTTCTATTATAGATATTCTACGAAAATGTTCTCTTCTTTACTTTTGACAATATTTTTGATCCTGGATTCTCTTTTTTTATGATTATTTATTTATATGTTTTTGTTCTAACACTTTATTTATTCATTCATTCATTCATTCATTCAATTGTTATGTTAGTCACCAAACAGTATGATCCTTGACTTTTCAATCAAGTTGTTTCTTACTCTGGTTTGTAGTATTTCATGATGATTTCATATATGTTTATAACTCTTCAGAAGAATGGGGCTAATTTACCCTTTCAAATTCTCTCTACTTCATCCCTGTTGCTTTTTGTTTTTTTTTTCTTTTTAAAATTTAATTTCTTTTCAGTGTAGCAGAATTCATTGTTTATGCACCACACCCAGTGCTCCATGCAATACGTGCCCTCCATATTACCCACCACCAGGCTCATCCAACCTCCCAACCTCTGCTCCTTCACAACCTCAGATTGTTTTTCAGAGTCCATAGTCTCTCATGGTTCATCTCACCCTCCAATTTCCCTCAACAACCTTATCCTCTCCATCTCCCCATGTCCTCCATGTTATTTCTTATGCTCCACAAATAAGTGAAACCATATGATAACTGACTCTGCTTGACTTATTTCACTCAGCATAATCTCTTCCAGTCCCATCCATGTTGATACAAAAGTTGGATATTCATCCTTTCTGATGGAGGCATAATACTCCATAGTGTATATGGACCACATCTTCCTTATCCATTCGTCTGTTGAAGGGCATCTTGGTTCCTTCCACAGTTTGGCGACTGTGGCCATTAGTGCTATGAACATTGGGGTACAGATGGCCCTTCTTTTCACTACATCTGTATCTTTGGGGTAAATACCCAGTAGTGCAATTGTAGGGTCATAGGGATGCTCTATTTTTACTTTCTTGAGGAATCTCCACACTGTTCTCCAAATTGGCTGCACCAACTTGCATTCCCACCAACAGTATAAGAGGGTTCCCCTTCCTCCCCATCCTCTCCATCACTCATTGTTTCCTGTCCTATGGATTTTGACCAAACTGGTGTAAGGTGGTATCTCAGTGTGGCTTTGATTAGAATAATTCAAATCACTTGGGCAAAAAATTTTTCCATCTCTCAGAATGTGGTAAGAAAATTTTATAGTATACTTTTCATTTAATGCGATTCAAATGTTGTTAATTCTAATTTTTTAACTCTTCAATCATTATTAGACTTTTTTACAGAATTTATAGGATCTGAAAACTTGTCTAGTGAATGGGATGGGTGAGGAAAAAAATCAAGATTTGATATTTAGTTCAGAAGACTCTGTAAATGTTTGTGACATTTGTCCTGATAAAGGGTATGTGGGAGAATTATTATGACTAGCTATTATTACTGTTCTCATATTATAGGAAAAGATATTGAAAGTCATGTAAATTAAATGACTAGTCTAAAGTCAATCACAGTTGAAATAAGCCAAGACTCTAATCTTTAATATTAAGACTAGTCTTAAAGCTATCTCTCTTACTTCATGCTATACCATTTCCCAATATCTAATACCCTTTAGCAAGCATAAAGTTCATACATTAGTTTTAAGGCCAATGTGTGTTATCTGAGTTATCTTAAACTTTGGGACAAGCATGTGAAAGCATGTCTGCACAGAGGTAGAGAACTGCCTGAGAGCTCTTGAGTCTGCTACCCAACAATGACATGGACCAAGATGAACAATCCATCCCTATGGGCCAGGACCTCTGTATTTGCCACATGGACATAGGAAATGGAGAGAAGAAATGACTGACCTTCCCAGAAGGTTCAATGTCTTTTTACATTCCCATTCATGTTCAGTAGTGTAAGAAAAGATATGGAGTTTAAGCTTGGCCCTCTTAGGACACACCAAGAAATGCATGCCCAAATTCATGTCTTGTATTATTACCTATATTACCATGTTATTTTCTTGTATAGAGGCTGGGAAATATGCTCAGAATAGTAAAAAAAAATAGTAGTTTTCCTCTTTTGCATAGGCAGAGGAAGAAATACAATGAGAGACATGAAATACTCTATGCTCCCCAACACTGCCCACCTGATGGTCTCAGACTACATAAAAGAGCAATGATAGCTAATGTGTCTGTGGCCTCATGAACATAGAAGCAGAGTTTACCTGATCCACTCTACTTATCCCTCAAGAGGAAGAAACATACTTCTGTTTGACTCATGATAGTCTGTTGAGTCCACTGGGGAAACAAGAAAAGTATGTGTGACAGATTATGGAACCTAAGAGTAAGAACTCTTGGACCATATCTCTTCATGTGTTACTGGTGCAACTCAGAAAAGAAGGGGGCTGCTCATTGTCTCTCCTTCAGGGTAGTGGGTAGGACCTAGACATTGCTAGTTGCCTACTCATAATTCATATATATCACAAGTAATCATTATACCATTAAATACTCTCCTTGATAAAGTAAGCTATACCTAATTATCTGAAGAAATTACCCAATTTCTTTTACTTTTTAATTTTTATTCCAAGATAATTAACATACAGTGTTATATTAGCTTTAGGTGAATAATATAATGACCCAATAATTCCTTACGTTACTCTGTGCTCATCATGATAAGTGTATAACCCCCTTCACCTGTTTCACCCATCCCTGCACAGTGACTTCCTCTCTGGTATTATCAGTTTGTTCTTTATAAAAGTTAAGAGTCTGTTTTTTGGCTTGTCTCTTAAAATTACTCACTTTATTAACTTTATAAGCCAACCAAGTTAAATTACTTCTTTGAATCCATATTCACTTAATGATTCAGAAACTTAAAAAAATTGATTAACTTTGATTAACTTAGAGCTTTATTAATTTTTTTTTTCTTTTTAAAAATTAACATGTAATGTATGGTTTGTTTCAAGGGTACAGGTCTTTGATTCATCAGTCTTTTTTTTTTTTTAAAGATTTTATTTATTTATTTGTCAGAGAGAGCGAGTGAGCACAGGCAGACAGAGTGGCAGGCAGAGGCAGAGGGAGAAGCAAGCTCCCTGATTCATCAGTCTTACACAATTTGCAGCACTCACCATAGAACATACTCTCCCCAATGCCCATCACCCAGCCACCCTATCCCTCTCACCTTCCACACAGCAACCCTCAAGTTTGTATACCAAGATTAGGAGTCTCTTATTGATTGTCTCCCTCCCTGGTCCCATCTTGTTTCATTTTTATCTCCCTCCCCACCACAACCCCCTGCCCTGCCTCTTAAATTCTTCATATCAGAGAGATCATATGATAGTTCTCTTCCTCTAATTGACTTATTTGGCTTAGCATAATGTCCTCTAGTATCATCCATGTTGTTGCAAATGGCAAGATTTTGTTTTTTTTTGATGGCTGCATAGTATTCCATTGTGTATATACCACATCTTCTTTATCCATTCATCTGTTGATGGACATCTAGGCTCTTTCCACAGTTTGGCTATTGTGGACATTGGTGCTATAAACATTCAGGTAGACATGACCCTTTGGATCACTACATTTGTATCTTTATGGCAAGAGAGTTCAATTGCTGGGTCATGGGGTAGTTCAATTTTCAACTGTTTGAGGAACCTCCATACTGTTTTCCAGAATTGCTGCACCAGCTTTCACTCCTACTAACAGTGTAAGAGGGTTCCCCTTTCTCCGCACCTTTATCAGTACTTGTCATTTCCTGGCTTGTTAATTTTGGCCATTCTGACTGGTGTGAGGTGATACCTCACCTGTGGTTTTGACTAGTATTTCCCTGATGCCAAGTGATGTGGAGCACATTTTCATGTGTCTGTTGGCCATTTGGATGTCTTCTTTGCATGAATGTCTGTTCATGTCTTCTCCCATTTCTTGATTAGATTATTTGTTCTTTGGGTGTTGAGTTTGATCAGTTTTTTATAGATTGTGGATACTAGCCCTTTATCTGATATGTCATTTGCAAATATCTTCTCTCATTCTGTCAGTTGTCTTTTGGTTTTGTTGACTGTTTCCTGTAGAGCTGGTTTGGTGTTTACAAATTCTTTCAGTTTTTGTTTGTCCTGGAAGCTTTTTATCTCTCCTTCTATTTTCAATGATAACCTAGCTGGATAAAGTATTCTTGGCTGCATGTTTTTCTCATTTAGTGCTCGGAATATATCATGCCAGTTCTTTCTGGCCTGCCAGGTCTCTGCAGATAAGTCTGCTGCCAATCTAATATTTTTACCATTGTATGTTACAGACTTCTTGTCCCGTGCTGCTTTCAGGATTTTCTCTGTCGCTAAGACTTGTAAATTTTACTATTAGATGGCGGGGTGTGGACCGATTCCTATTGATTTTGAGGGGTGTTCTCTGCACCTCCTGGATTTTGATGCTTGTTCCCCTTGCTATATTAGGGAAATTCTCTACAATAATCCTTTCCAGTATACCTTCTGCTCCTCTTTCTCTTTCTTCTTCTTCTGGAATCCCAATTATTCTAATGTTGTTTCGTCTTATGGCATCACTTATCTCTCGAATTCTCCCCTCGTGGCCCAGTAGTTGTTTGTCTCTCTTTTGCTCAGCTTCTTTATTCTCTGTTATTTAGTCTTCTATATCACTAATTCTTTCTTCTGCCTCATTTATCCTCACAGTAAGAGCCTCCATTTTTGATTGCACCTCATTAATAGCTTTTTTTATTTCAACTTGTTTAGACTTTAGTTCTTTTATTTCTCCAGAAAGGGCTTTTATTTCTCCTGACAGGGTTTCTCTAATATCTTCCATGCCTTTTTCGAGCCTGGCTAGAACCTTGAGAATCATTGTCCTGAATTCCAGATCTGACATATTACCAATGTCTGTATTGATTAGGTCCCTAGCCTTCGGTCCTGCCTCCTGTTCTTTTTTTTGTGGTGAGTTTTTCTGCCTTGTCATTTTGTCCAGATAAGAATCCGCTGTTCTCCTTGTTAAGTGAACTTGGTCTTGGCTGGATTTCTTGTTGATCTTGTTGATCTTGCTGATCTTGTTGATCTTGTTGATCTTGGCTGGATTTCTTGTTGATCTTGTTGATCTTCTGAGGGGCCTGTTGTAGTGATTCTCAAGTGTCTCTGCCCCAGGCGGAATTGCACCGCCCTTACCAGTGGCCGGGCTAAGTAAACCTCTCAGGTTCACTTTCGGGAGCTTTTGTTCCCGGAACGCTTTCCATAGAGTTCCGGAGGACGGGAATGAAAATGGCAGTCTCCCAATCTCCGTGGTTCGGAGGAGCCAAGAGCTAGGGGCCCCAGTCTTCAGTGCGCCTTCAGAGAAAAGCGTTTAATCACTCCCGTCTCCCCAGCCTCCGGCTGCGCTTGGAGAAAATCGTGAGTAATCAGTCCCATCTCACTGGCTTCTGGGAGCGCTCCGAGCTCACCCAGCCTGTGACTAAGCATCTCTGTCTCTGGCAGAGTCCCACCTGGAGTCTCCGAATCCCGTAGATCCCTGAGCCCTCCCAGGTTGGAGTCTCCCCGGATCTTGTGGGGACCCCTCGCACAGAGCACCGGCCCGTGTCACAGACCACGGCTGTAGGAAACCTCAGCTCTGTCTCCGCAGCCGGCTTCCCCGCTCTAATACCTGTGCGCTCTGCGACACTCAGACACCCCCGATCCTTCTGTGACTCCGGGGGACCTGAGTCCACGCTGTCCCCGTGAGGTCTTCACCCCAGTTTAGCCTCTGGAGTGATGTCCCTCCATGGAGCAGACTTTTAAAAGTCCTGATTTTTGTTCCACCGCTTGCCAGGAGCCGGCCCCTCCCCCTGGGGTCTATCTTCCCATCGCATTGGATTCACTTCTCCGCTGGTCCTACCTTTTAGAAAGTGGTCGGTTTTCTGTTTCTAGAATTGTTTTTCTTCTCTTCAATCTCCTGTTGGATTCGTAGGTGTTCGGAATGGTTTGATAGGCTATCTAGCTGATCTCCTGCTGCCTGATGTCATCTCAGCCTGCTACTTCTCCGCCATCTTGACTCCTCCCTGTTTTCCCATTTCTTTGTGTCTTCCTCAATTTCCTTCATGAGTACTCTATAGTTTTCTGAGTACAGATTCTTTGCTCCTTTGGGTAGGTTTATTCCTAGGTATCTTATGGTTTTGGGTGCAATTGTAAATGCAATTGACTCCTTAATTTCTCTTTCTTCTGTCTTGTTATTGGTGTATAGAAATGCAACTGATTTCTGTGCATTGATTTTATATCCTGACAAGTTACTGAATTCCTGTATAGTGTCCTTCCTCATTTCTTACTGTAGTCTTTGGTTTAAAATCCAATTCATCTGATATAAGGATTGCCACCTCAGCTTTCTTTTTAAAAATTTTTAAAAATTTATTTAATTTCTTTTCAGTATAACAGAACTCATTGTTTATGCACCACACCCAGTGCTCCATGCAATACGTGCCCTCCATAAAACCCACCACCTGGCTCCCCCAACCTCCCACCCCCCCGCCCCTTCAAAACCCTCAGAATGTTTTTCAGAGTCCATAGACTCTGTCTGTTAGCATGGTAAATTGTTTTCCACCCCCTCACTTTAAATCTGGAGGTGTCTTTGGGTCGAAAGTGAGTTTATTGCAGACAACATATTGATGGGTCTTGTTTTTTTTTTTTTATCCATTCTGATACCTTGTGTCTTTTGATTGGGGGGATTTAGCCCATTTACATTCATGGTTACTATTGAAAATAATAATTTAGTGCCATTGTATTGCCTTTAAGGTGACTGCTACTGTATATTGTCTCTGTTCCTTTCTGATCTGTTACTTTAAGTCTCTCTTTTTGCTTAAGGACCCCTTTCCATATTTCTTTTTGTGCTAGTTTGGTGTTTGCAAATTCTTTTAGTTTTTGTTTGTCCTGGCAGCTTTTTATCTTTCCTATTTTCAGTGACTGCCTAGCTGGATATAGTATTCTTGACTGCATGTTTTCTCATTTAGTGTTCTGAATATATCATGCCTGTCCTTTGTGACATGCCAGGTCTCTGTGAATATGTTTGCTGCCAATCTAATATTTCTATGGTTGTGTGTTACAGACCTCTTGTCATGAGCTGTGTTCAGCATTTCTCTGTCAGTGAGAATTGTAAGTTTTACTATTAGATGACAGGGTGTTGACATATTTATTGATTTTTTAAGGGAATTCTCTGTGCCTCCTGCATTTTGATGATCGTTCCCTTCCACAAATTAGAAAAGTTCTCTGCTACCGTTTGCTCCAATATACCTTTTGCCCCCCCTTGCTCTTTATTCTTCTTCTGGAATACCAATTATTTTAATATTGTTTCATCTTATGGTATCACTTATCTCATGAATTCTTTGCTCATGGTCCAATAGTTGTTTATCTCTCTTTTCCTCAGCTTCTTTATTCTCCATAATTTGGTCTTCTATATCACTAATTCTCTGTTCTGCCTCATTTATCCTAGGAGAAAGGCCTCCATTTTGGATTATACCTCATTAATAGCTTTTTAAAATTTTAACTTGGTTAGATTTTTATTCTTTTATTTCTCCAAAAGGGATTTTATTTCTCCAGAAAGGGATTCTCTAGTATCTTCTATGATTTTTTTAGAAGCCTGGCACCCTCATTACAATCATCATTCTGAACTCTAGTTCTGACATCTTACTAATGTCTGTACTGATTAGGTCCCTGCTCTTGGAACTGCCTCTTGTTCTTTTTTTTGAGATGAGTTTTTCTACCTTGTCGTTTTATCCAGAGATAAATAGATGAATGGGAGATCAGAGTACTAAAAGGGTATCAATGACCCCCCAAAAATGTATACTAACCAATTTAGAAGTTTAGAAAAGACCTGAAACCAGGGGGAGAAAAAAGGGAAAGAAATTATATATATATGAATTTATTAATTAGAGTGTTGAATAGAACTGATACACACACTTGATTTTGGGTGTTTAAAAAAGATTCTAAAAAAACAATTGATAAAATGTTGGTAGGGAAAGGAAAAAAAAAGGGGGAGGGAAGAATGTGATCAGATTGGATTGGATACTGGAACAAATCCATGTAGTAGATTTAGGGTATATTTTGATGTATTAGAAAAAATTGTATCCCAAAATTTTAAGAAAAAGAAACCCACATGTATATTAAAAAATAAGGTTAAATATAATGAAGGAATAAAATATGACTATAACAATGAAAATTCTAAAATATTTTTTAAAATTTTTAATTTATTTTTAAAATTTCTTTTCAGTGTTCCAGAATTCATTGATTATGCACCACACCCAGTGCTCCATGTAATACATGCCCTCCATAATACCACCACCAGGCTCACCCAACCTCCCAACCCCTCCTCCCCTCCAAAACCCTTGGTTATTTCATGGTCCATCTCCCCCTCCAATATCCCTCAACTCCCTTCTTCTCTCCATCTCCCCAGGTCCTGCATGTTATTCCTATGCTCCACAAATAAGTGAAACCATATGATAACTGACTCTCTCTGCTTGACTTATTTCACTCAGCATAATCTCTTCCAGTTCCATCCATGTTGATACAAAAGTTGGGTATTCATCCTTTCTGATGGGGGCATAACACTCCATAGTGTATGTGGAGGGCATCTTGGTTCTTTCCACAGTTTGGTGACTGTGGCCATTGTTGCTATGAACATTGGGGTACAGATGGCCCTTTTTTTCTTTACGTCTGTATCTTTGGGGTAAATATGCAGTAGTGCAACTGCAGGGTCATAGGGAAGCTCTATTTTTATTTTCTTGAGTAATCTTCACACTGTTTTCCAAAGTAGTTGCACCATCTTGCATTCCCACCAACAGTGTAAGAGGATTTCCCTTTCTCCACATCCTCTCCAACACACGTTGTTTCCTGTCTTATTAATTTTGGCCATTCTAACTGGTGCAAGGTGGTATCTCAGTGTGGTTTTGATTTGAATCTCCCTGATGGCTAATGATGATGAACATTTTTTCATGTGTCTGTTAGCCATTTGTATGTCTTCATTGGAGAACTGTCTGTTCATGTTTTCTGCCCATTTTTTGAAATGATTATCTGTTTTTTGGATGTTGAGTTTGAGGAGTTCTTTATAAATCCTGGATATCAGCCTTTTGTCTGTACTGTCATTTGCAAATATCTTCTCCCATTTCGTGGGTTGCATCTTTGTTTTGTTGACCGTTTCCTTTTGCTGTGCAGAAGTTTTTGATCTTGATGAAGTCCCCAAAATTCTTTCTCACTTTTATTTCCTTTGCTTTTGGAGATATATCTTCAAAGGTGTTGCTGTGGCTGATATCAAAGAGGTTACTGCCTATGTTCTCCTCTATGATTCTGATGGATTCCTGTCTCACATTGAGGTCTTTGATCCATTTCAAGTTTATCTTTGTGTATGGTGTAAGAGAATTGTCGAGTTTCATTCTTCTACATATAGCTGTCCAAGTTTCCCAGCACCATTTATTGAAGAGACTGTCCTTTTTCCACTGTGATTTTTTGCTGCTTTGTCAAAGATTATTTGACCATAGAGTTGAAGGTCCATATCTGCGCTCTCTACTCTGTTCCACTGGTCTATGTGTCTGTTTTTATGCCAGTACCATGCTGTCTTGGTGATCACAGCTTTGTAGTAAACCTTGAAATCAGGCAATGTGATGCCGCCAGTTTTGTTTTTCTTTTTCAGCATTTTCCTAGTAATTCAGGGTCTCTTCTGATTCCATACAAATTTTAGGATTATTTGCTCCAGCTCTTTGAAAAATACTGGTGGAATTTTGATCGGAATGACACTGAAAGTATAGATTGCTCTAGGCGGTACAGACATTCTAACAATGTTTATTTTTCCAATCCATGAGAATGGAATGGTCTTCCATCTTCTTGTGTTTTCTTCAATTTCTTTCATGAGTGTTCTGTAATTCCTCGAGTACAGATCCTTTACCTCTTTGGTTAGGTTTATTCCCAGGTGTCTTATGGTTCTTGGTGCTATAGTAAATGGAATTTACTTTCTGTAATTTCCCTTTCTGTGTTTTCATTGTTAGTGTATAAGAAAGCAACTTATTTCTGCACATTGACTTTGTATCCTGCCACATTACTGAATTGCTGTATGAGTTCTAGCAGTTTGGGGGTGGAGTCTTTTGGGGTTTCCATATAAAGTATCATGTCATCTGTGAAGAGAGAGAGTTTGACTTCTTCATTGCCAATATGGGTACATTTTATTTCTATTTGTTGTCTGATTGCTGTTTCTAGGACTTCTAATACTATGTTGAACAAGAGTGGTGAGAGTGGACATCCTTGTCATGTTCCTGATCTCAACTGGAAGGCTGTGAACTTTTTACCATTGAGGATGATATTTGCTGTGGATTTTTCATAGATAGATTTTATAAAGTTGAGGAATGCTCCCTCTATCCCTATACTTTGAAGTGTTTTAATCAGGAACAGATGCTAGATTTTGTCAAATGCTTTTTCTGCATCAATTGAGAGGACCATGTGGTTCTTCTCTCTTCTCTTATTAATTTGTTCTATTACATTGATTGATTTATGAATGTTGAACCATCCTTGTAACCCAGGGATGAATCCCACCTGGTCATGGTGGATAATCTTTTTAATGTGCTGTTGGATCCTGTTTGCTAGGATCTTGTTGAGAATCTTAGCATCCATATCCATCAGTGATATTGGTCTGAAATTCTTCTTTTTGGTGGGGTCTTTGCCTGGTTTGGGGATGAGGGTAATGCTGGCTTCATAAAAAGAGAATGGAATTTTCCTTCTGCTTCAAGTTTTTGAAACAGCTTCAGGAGAATAGGTGTTATTTCTTCTTTGAAAGTT
Organism: Taxidea taxus jeffersonii; assembly: GCA_003697995.1. Lineage (NCBI taxonomy): Eukaryota > Metazoa > Chordata > Mammalia > Carnivora > Mustelidae > Taxidea > Taxidea taxus. The sequence goes on from RCUC01170115.1 coordinate 32,098, forward strand.
TGGTAGAATTTTCCTAAGAATTCATCAGGTTCCAGGCTCTTGTTTTTTGGGAGGTTTTTGATCACTGCTTCAATCTCAATACTAGATATCAGTCTATTCAGGTTATCTATTTCTTCCTGGTTCAATTTTGGAAGTTTATAGTTTTCCAGGAATGCATCCATTTCACCTAGGTTGCTTAACTTATTGGCATATAACTGTTGATAATAACTTCTGTTGATTGTTTCTATTTCCTTGGTGTTAGTTGTGATCTCTCCCTTTTCATTCATAGCTTTATTAATTTGGGCCTTCTCTCTTTCTTTTGAATTAGTGTGGCCAATGGTTTATTGATCTTATTGATTCTTTCAAAAAACCAGCTTCTAGTTTCATGGATGCATTCTACTGTATCTCTAGTTTCTATCTCATTGATCTCTGCTCTAATCTTGATTATTTCCCTTCTTGTGTGTGGCGTTGGCTTAATTTGTTGTTGATTCTCCAGTTCTTTAAGGTGTAGAGACAGCTGGTGTACTCTGGATTTTTAATTTTTTTGAGGGAGGTTTAGATGACTATGTATTTCCCCCTTAGAACCACCTTTGCTGTATCCCATAGGTTTTGGGCCAAAGTGTCTTCATTCTCATTGGTTTCCATGAATTGTTTAAGTTCTTCTTTGATTTCCTGGTTGATCTAAGCATTCTTAAACAAGGTGGTCTTTAGCTTCCAGGTGTTTGAGCTCCTTCACCACTTTTCCTTGTGATTGATCTCCAGTTTCAAAGCATTGTGATCTGAGAATATACATGAAATAATCTCAATCTTTTGGTATTGGTTGAGCCCTGATTTGTGACCCAGTATGTGGTCTATTCTGGAGAAGGTTCCATGTGCACTTGAGAAGATTGAGTGTTCTGTTGTTTTAGGGTGGAATGTTCTGTATATATCTATGAGGTCCATCTGATCCAATGTGTCATTCAATGCTCTTGTTTTTTTATTGCTTTTCTGCTTGGATGATCTGTCTATTACTGAGAGTGGCGTGTTAACATCTCCTAATATTAATGTATTCATATCAATACGACTTTTTATCTTGATTAATGGTTTTCTTATGTAATTGGCTGCTCCCATATTGGGGGCATAATATTTACAATTGTTAGATCTTGGCGGATAGTCCCTTTAAGAATTATGTAGTGTCCTACTGTATTTCTGACTACAGTCTTTAGTTTAAAATCTAATTTATCTGATATGAGAATTGCTGCCCCATCAGGCTCAGTTTTTACAGATGAACATAAATTATTGAAATGAAGGGCAGTAAAGGGGTACCTAAGCAGAGGATACACTGCATCTAGTCTCTGAAAGAGAAAGGAGTTCATAATTTCTGAGGAGCTAAATAAAGACTGATGAGGGGGGTACTGAGATAAATTTGGAGAGATACATGTATTCCAAATCATGCTTGACCTTTTAGGGGATATAGACTGCGATTCAAAGCTCTGTACACACACACACACACACACACACACAAACACACACACAAACAGATGTGACACTAGGCAATTTATAGTTTTTAAAAGATAATTCTTACAGTTGTACAAAGGAGTGATAAATAGAAGATTAAAAGGAGAAGTTATGTGTAAGTGATGAATCACTACATTCTGCTCCTGAAATCAATGTAACACTATATGAACTAGAATTTATACAAAAACGTGGAACAACAGTAAAAAAAAGATATGTGCAGAAGTGATTGAGGTCACCCACATAAGGTGAATCAGGAAAATAGCACAGGTATGATAGATTCAAGATACATGTTGGAAGCAGAAACAACATAATTGTGATTGGCTAGATATCTGCAATGGAAGTAAGGCAAGAAAAGCCAGTTTGGGACATGATAAGTAGAAGAATTAAGAGTGTTCAAGGAACCATGAAAATGGTTTTCATTTTCCCATGAAAATGAAGTCTATTTGCTCAGTGTGTATAGATGAATGAGATGGATGGAAGGAAAAGAGGTATTGACTTCATGGGAAAGCTTGCAATTCAGGGCCTGTTTCCTCTTGCAAAATGTATAGTGTTAGCATCTGTACTAGAATTAAAATTGATTTATGCATCACAATGACAATAGTACAATATCCTGTATTGTCTGCACATTTACCTTTGTCAGCTAACTTAGGTTATCCAGCTCAACACATTTCAGATCCTTATTCAATATTCTTAGTCCTTAATTTATTTTTTATTTTTATTTTTTATAGCCTGGAGAGACTTGGCTCTTATTGCTACTGATGCCAGCTCCACTTGTCCTGAAGAGATTTAGGACACTTTATTGACTCACATGCATTAGACAGGTAATGTACTTACACAAGGCTACTTCAAAGTCAAATTTTCAAAAAAAGTTATTTTAACTCTAATATTAAAATATCTCTGCCAGTTCTGTCCCATTGTTGTCACATTCAAATCAGCATGGTGAATCCCAAAAGAAAAGTGGTAATTGGAGAGATGTCTGAGGCTATTCCTGGAGTCCTGTACATTATATATCAAAGGCTATGGCTAGGCTCCAAAGAATTGTCAGAAGAGTAGACAAAATATATTAAACTCCTGGTGTGTGCCAGGTTTATTCTGAGAGCTTTCTTCCTTCAATCCTATGAAGTGGATGAATTATTAAATCTACTTTACTTATAAGAAAACAGGCACAGAAATATCTGGCTTTCTAGGATTACAAAGTTACTAAATGACACTGTCAGAATTTGAACCCAGACAACCTGGTGCCAAAGAACATTATTTTTTAAATTCTTTAAAAATTTATTTGACAGATAGAGATCACAGGTAAGCAGAGAGGCAGGCAGAGAGAGAGAGAGAGAGAGAGGAGGAAGCAGGCTCCCCGCTGAGCAAAGAGCCTGATGCGGGGCTCAATCCCAGGACTCTGGGATCATGACCTGAGTCAAAGGCAGAGGCTTTAACCCACTGAGCCACCCAGGCACCCCCCAGAGAGCACTTCTTAACTGCCATGTTATTCAACCCATCTTATAAAGAATTTTAAACCACATCACATTACTTTGCCTCAAGACCAAAACCTCTAAGCTACATATATATTGTATATCAGTAGGGGAAACCCATTCTTTTAAAATGACTTTTTTTTCTAGCTCACAAAGGACTCAAATTGATCCTAAGCAAACCATATATTTTAGATCATGAACAGAATATTCCAAACCTATTTACAGGAAACAAAATATGTAACACTTATAATATGTTAATATATAATGTTAAGCTATTCAGCACTCCTGGTGTCAAATTCCTTCTTTAAGTATGATGATAGACTTAAAAATTTCCCTGCATATCTGGTGCCTACCTGGTTCATTCCAATTCTTTCTGTATCACAGGCTTTCTAATTAATATTAAGTCTGCATACATTGGACCTCCAAAAGTTCACCTTAATATTCCAAGTGCTTTCAAACCAACAATTTGTGGTATATATAAAACACATTATTTAATTTTGACATTCCATTATTTTGAGAGGGCTAATTTGAGAGCTTTTGCAAAATCTTTCAGGAGTCAGCAAACACCAGGAAGATTTTGAGTTCTCAGGAAACAACAATCCCATACAACATATGCAAAATAATATCCAAGCCTGACAATATTAATACAATATTAAAACTTGCCACTCAGTCAATGTTCAAAAAGCATTTAAATATTTATCTAGTGAAATATTTATTTTGTGCCTAGTATTAATCTAGTATTTTGATGAGCAAAAAGTTTTGGTCAGTATCCTCTAGAATTTCAAAGTCTAGAAGGAAAGACATATTCTTTTTATTTTTTTTAAAGACTTTATTTATTTGTTTGTCAGAGAGAGTGAGCACAGGCAGACAGAGAGGCAGGCAGAGGCAGAAGCGGGCTCCCTGCTGAGCAAGGAGCCCTATGTGGGACTCGATCCCAGGAAGCTGGGATCATAACCTGAGCTGAAGGCAGCTGCTTAACCAACTGAGCCACCCAGGCATCCCAGAAAGACATATTCTTAATAAACAGATATTCATAATACAATGTGGAGGAGGTGTAAATAAAGGATAAAAACTTTGTAGGACATCTATACCCACAGGGCAGGAAAGAAAAAGTGAAGAAATATTTCACCCCCTGGAATGGGTGGCTTAAATTGTCTAAAGATTTAAGTTATTTGAGTTTTAAAAATATGGAACTAAAATGAGTCATTCTCATGGACACTTAAATCATCCAAAATAATGAAAACTAGAGAAAAAAAAGAAGGCAATGATCTAAGTCCCAAGGGTAACAATGAGGATGTATTTTAAATTTAAATGTATCATTGACAAAGAGAACTGGGAGGAAGTCATGACTTCCAAGGTCACCTAACTTACTAGGCTTTTCTCTGGATTCAGTTTTATCTCCTGCAACCCATTTCTACATTGTTATAGAAATCTTAATATTACAACTCTGATGTTACTTAATATTACAACTCTGATTTTACTTTAAGGACAGCTGTCAAGATCCACTCCAATCTTCTTGGCATATTATGCAATATAGCTCATAATCTGGGGGCGCCTGAGTGGTTCTGTTGTTTAAGTGTCTGCCTTCAGCTCAGGTCATAATCCCAGAGTCCTGGTATAGAGCCCATGTCAGGCTCCCTACTCAGTGGAGAGCCTGCTTCTCCCTCTGCATGGTACTCCCCCTGCTTGTTCTCTTCCTCTCAAATTCTTGCCCTATCTCAAATAAATAAATAAAATCTTAAAAAAATGTTCACTGGCTATGCTGATCTCTTCTGCTTCTTTTCTTACAATGACCCCTAGTGTCCTCTCCCTCCTCCATCCCTATCCAAACCCCACTTCCCTCTATAGTGATCAATTTGGAATTCCCCAAGAAACTGTTTTCTCCTGCCTCTAGTCCTTTGTACCTGCATGCTCCTCTGCTTAGAATACTTCATTTCTTTCCTCTCATCCCATCCTTCATGTCCTTGATCTTTTTTCTAGGTTATAGCTTCCTGGTACTCCAGAACATTAGCTGTCACTACCTCCTAGAATGTTGCCTTGTTTCTTGCAGAGTGAGCAGTTACCATATTATATTTCAATATTCCTATACTGATCCTTAAATACAGGGTTTGTCTCTCATTCACAGTGTTTGCTCAACATACAGCACAGAGCCTGAGTTATAGAGTATCCTTAATGATTATTTGATGAATGAGTGAATGAATGAATAAAAGAGACCAACATCACTGTGGTGTTCATTACTGAGACTAACATTACTGAGATGGTCAAAGGGACAGGTATTGATTCCAAACCAGCCACATTTCCTAACTAGGTTCCTTCCCAATTCCTAATCACTCACAGACACCTACTTCATAATAAGCCCTCGAACAGAAGTAAAATCCTTACCTAGATGGATTGGAGACACTTCTGGTAGATCTTATTATAAGATGTAGTAGCTTATTTGAGGGAGTCAAGGGGTGCAAATAGAAATTGGTGAATAAAGTGGCTTTTGCCAGTACTGGGGAAGGTACCAGCTGTGAGGAGGTATGTGAGATCAGTGATTCAGGGCCCTCCCATTCTTCTGGCTTTGCAGACCTGCTCTGGGAATGGGCAGCCTTTTTTCTGAATGGCCAACACTACTGAGAGAAGATTCACACAGGAACAAGAGGTTGCTTGTCTCCTCTTATGTGAGGACTTAGGATAGACTGCTTCTCTGAGCCAGTCACCCTTTGAAGGAATTTATCTAGCCACCAAGGAATTGTCAGGGTGAGATCACTGCTTAGACTTTTTTTTTCTTCTTCTTTTTCAAAGATTTTATTTATTTATTTGTTATAGAGAGAGAGAGCGAGCACAGGCAGACAGAGTGGCAGGCAGAGGCAGAGGGAGAAGCAGGCTCCCTGCCGAGCAAGGATCCCGATGTGGGACTCGACCCCAGGATGCTGGGATCATGACCTGAGCCGAAGGCAGCTGCTTAACCAACTGAGCCACCCAGGTGTCCCACTGCTTAGACTTTTAAAAATACTTTCATTCCCACTGAGCTCTGAAGGAAAAGCTGAATACAGAAAAATTCAAGAAAAAGTATATGAGAAGAAGACCCAAAAATAGAACTTGGAGTGCCTGGCCTCACTTTCTGTGGGTGCCACAGTGAGCCAGGGCTACTGTCTTTTTCTTTTTCTTTTTTTAAAAGATTTTATTTGTTTATTTGAGAGAGAGCGAGCACTAGAGAGAATGCACAAACATGGAGCAGCAGGCAGAGTTGGAGAAGCAGGCAGGGAGGTCAACATGGGGCTCATTGCATGGACCCTTGAGATCATGACCTGAGCCAAAGGCTGACGCTTAGCTGACTGAGCCACCCAGCTGCCTCCAGGGCCCTGTCTTTGAGGGTTCCTCTGACTTACCATGTGATTACAATGACTTTGACCTTCCACTTATTTATTTATTTGTTTGTTTATTTATTTTAAAGATTTTATTTATTTATTTGATAGAGAGAGAGATGGAATGACAGAGAGAGGGAACACAAGTAGGGGGAGTGGAAGAGGGAGAAGCAGGCCTCCCATGGAGCAGGGAGCCTGACATGGGCTTGATCCCAGGATCCTGGGGTTATGACCCTAGCCAAAGGCAGACGCCCAATGACTGAGCCACCTAGGGACCCCAACCTTCACTTATTTAAAGAGAAATCTCTTCCTAGCTGGCATGTTCCCTCACTGGAAATGCTAGTCTAGCAAACAGGATTTTAATAAATACCCTAGGTGTGATTCCTGACCTCCCACATCTGCTTTCTTCTCCGAGTAAATGAGCTCTGCTGGCCCGGAGGGAACCCTCCACCTGTAAAGGAAACATAGAGGGCCATTTTCACATCCCTGTGCACTTAGTGACCATGCCTTGGGCTAGTACTACCAATCTGCTCCAAGTCCCAGGGTATAGTGAAGACCCACATGGTCTCAGAAAAGCTGAGATGCAGGACTGTCTTAATCTTTCCCCAAGAGGTAATCCTTTTACTAAACATAAATTAGTATCTCATTTGTATTCTAGTAAATTAACTAGAACAAATGTATACAGAGTTTCCTGCTTTGTTTTCCCTCCATAGATCTGTTTTCTTTTTAAAATTTCTCATTCAATATAAGTTGAGCTCCTATGTCCTAGATGCAAGATGCTAAATTATATGGCAATGGAAAAAATAGAAAACTATCCCTCTGTCATGGGTCTTACATGGAACACGTGTAACATGGAAAGGGTAGCACTATATTCTGGCTGGAGGAGACACGAACCGTGGATACAGATTTACCTTTCCTCAATACAATACTTCTGTCAAAACTACTATCGGTAGTTACTATCTGGACTTACAGAAGGACCGTATACACTCTCATGCTGTTTCATATAGCATTGCTTTTGATCGATAAATGAAATATACCTCACAGTAAATGAATGATAGCAAAGGGCCCATCCTCATGAAATTCAATGATCTTACCATGTTCTCCACCATCACTGAAGTAGTTGGTTAGATTGTATGGTAGAAAAACCTTTTAAAGATGCAGTTACAGCACCAGCTAGCTGGCAATACTTCATAGGGCTGGATAATGTCCTCCAGGATGCTGTCTATGCTCTGAATCAGCATCCAGTACATAGTACTGTTTCTCCCACTACTAATACTCATATGACCAGGAATCAAGGAGTTAAAATGGGAGGGGCTCCATTCCTTATTACCCCTAGTGAGTCTTAGTAAAATTTTTGCTTCCTATCCCTGTATCTTTTCTGGCCTAGAGGTCTTAGTTCCAAAA
>RCUC01170120.1:0-13889 GCA_003697995.1 Taxidea taxus jeffersonii
TATGGAGGTCTGGCCCTAAAGCCCTCCTGATTGGGGACAGTAGAGGCACACTGCAGGGATCTGCGTATGACTGAGGAGGAAACCATGCCATTTTGTACTGAACAGAACCTACATCTTAGGAGAAATCTGCCTGCCCCCCTGAGGTCAGCCCCCATGTCAGAGGCCTCCCACTCCACAATTGAATGGGGGTACACCTTATGTAATGATTGCCCTCAACACAGACCCCATTGAAGCCCACCACAACTCTGGTGAATCGGGCCTGTCATGACCCTAGCCCCTAACCTAACCCTAGTTTGGGTTTTCCACACTTTGTCTATGGACATCTGGCCCTAAAGCCCTCCTGATTGGGGACAACTGAGGCACACTCCAAGGATCTGCATATGACTGAGGAGGAAACCATCCCATTTTGAACTGACCAGAACCTATATATTAGGAGAAATCTGTATGCCCCACTGAGGTCAGCCCCCATGTCAGAGGCCTCCCTCGCCACAATCGAGGGGGGTACGCCTTATGTAATGATTGTCCTCAACACAGACCCCAGTGAAGCCCACCACAGCTCTGGTGGATCGGGCCTGCCATGCCCCTACCCTAACCCTAACACTAGCTTCAGTTTTCCGGCTTTTGTCTGTGGACGCCTGGTCCTAAAGCCCTCCTGATTGGGGACAGCTGAGGCATATTCCCCGGCTCTGCGTATGACTAAGGAGAAAACCATACCATTTTGAACTGAACAGAACCTATATCTTAGGAGAAATATGCATGCACCCCAGAGGTCAGCCCCCAAGTCAGAGGCCTCACTCGCAACAATTGAGGGGAGTATGCCTTATGTAATGATTGCCCTAAATACAGACCCCAGTGAAGTCCCCCACAGCTCTGGTGAGCCACAGCTCTGCAATGCCGCTAGGCCCTAACCGTAACCCTAGTTTGGATATTCCGGGATTTGTCTGTGGAGATCTGGAAACCCTATACCCTCCTGATTGGGGAAGCTGAGGCACACTCCAGGGATCTGCGGATGACTGAGAAGGAACCCATGCCATTTTGAACTGAACAGAACCTATATATTAGAAGAAATCTTAATGTCCCCTCAGGTCAGCCCCCATGTCAGAGGCCTCCCTGGCCACAATCCAGGGGCGTACACCTTGTCTAATGATTGCCCTCAACTCAGACCGCAGTGGAGCTCACAACAACTCTGGTGGATCTTGCCTGCCATGCCCCTAGGCCCTAACCCTAACCCTAAATTGGGTTTTCCAGGCTTTGTCTATGGAGCCTGGCCCTAAAGCCCTCCTGATTGGGGACAGCTGTGACACATTCCAGGGCTCTGCGTATGACTGAGAAGGAACCATGCCATTTCGAATGAACAGAATCTCTATATTAGGAGAAATCTGCATGACCCCTGAGGTCAGCCCCATGTCAGAGGCCTCCCTGGCCCCAGTCCAGAGCCTTACACTTCACCTTATGTTTGCGCTGAACTGACCCCAGTGGAGCACACCACAGCTCTGTTCGATCGGGCCTACCATGCCCCAAGGCCATAACCCTAACCCTAGCTTGGGTTTCCAGGCATTGGTCCATGGAAGCCTGGTCCCAAAGCTCTCCTGATTGGGGACAGCTGAGGCACACTCCGGGGCTCTGCTTTTTGACTCAGGAGGAAACCATGTCATTTAGAACAGAGCAGGACCTATGGAGAGGGAGAAATCTGCATGCCCCCTGAGGTCACCCCCAATGTCGGCGGCCTCCCTGGCCACAATCCAGTGGCTTACGCCCTACCGTATGATAGCCCTCAACTCAGCCCCCTGTGGAGCCCACCACAGCTCTGTTTGATCAGGCCTGCCATGCCCCTAGGCCCTAACCCTAACCCTAGCTTTGGTTTCCAGGCATCGGTCCATGGAAAGCCTGGCCGGAAAGCCCTCCTGATTAGGGACAGCTGAGGTACACTCCAGGTCTCTGCTTGTGACTCAGGAGGAAAACAAGCCATTTTGAACTGAGCAGAACCCCTAGAGTGGGAGAAATCTGCATGCCCCCCTGAAGTCAACCCCAATGTCGGAGGCCTCCCTGGCATCAATCCAGAGGCTTACGTCTTACCTTATGATTGCCCTCAGCTCAGCCACAGGGGATCCTCAGGGGAGGCCACCACAGCTCTGGTGGATCGGGCCTCCCATGCCTCTAGGCCCTAACCCTAACCCTAGCTTGGGTTTTCAGGCTTTGGTCCATGGAAACCTGGCCCAAAAGCCCTCCTGATTGGGGACAGCTGAGGCACACTCCAGGGCTCTGCATGTGATTCAGCAGGAAATGATGCCATTTCGAACTGAGCAGAACCTTTAGAGTGGGAGAAATCTGCATGCTTCCCTGAGGTCATCCCCAATGTCAGCGTCCTCCCTGGCCACAATCTAGGGGCTTAAGCCCTAACTTAAGATTGCCCTGAACTGAGCCCCCAGTGGAGCCCACCACAGCTCTGTTGGATCCGGCTTGGCATGCCCCTAGGCCCTAACCCTAACCCTAGCTTGGGTTTTCAAGCTTTGGTCCATGGAAGCCAGCCCCAAAACCCTCCTGATTGGGGACAGCTGAGGCACACTCCAGGGCTTTTCGTGTGACTCAGGAGGAAACCATGCCATTTTGAACTGAACAGAACACATAGATTGGGAGAAATCTGCATGCCCCCCTGAGGTCAGCCCCTATGTCAGCAGCCTCCCTGGCCACAATCCAGGGGATTACACCGTACCTTATGATTACCCTCAACTCAGTCCCCAATGTAGCCCACCACAGCTCTGGTGGATCGGACCTGCCATGACCCTAGGCCCTAACCCTAACCCTAGCTTGGGTTTTCAGGCTTTGGTCCATGGAAGCCTGGCCCCAAAGCCCTCCTGATTGGGGACAGCTGAGGCACACTCCTGGGCTCTGCTTGTGACTCAGGAGGAAAACAAGCCATTTTGAACTGGGCAGGACCTATAGAGTGGGAGTGGAAGAAATCTGCATGCCCCCCTGAGGTCACCCCCAGTTTCAGGGGCCTCCCTGGCCACAATTCAGGGGCTTACGCCTTACCGTATGATAGCCCTCAACTCAGCCCCCATTGGAGCCCACCACAGCTCTGTTTGATCGGGCCTGCCATGTCCCCATGTCTGGGTGGGCCGTGGCGTGCCGGGGCTTTTCTGTATGGCCCCGTATTGCCGGAGCGTGAAATGGCCCTGGGCCACGAGCGCCAGGGCAGTGGGCAGGGCTGCCCAACGCGGACCAATTCTCACGAGCATTCTGCCCATACTGATACCGGTTTGGGCAGAACGCTCGTGAGAATTGGCTGGAACAGCCCAGGCGAACTCTGTTCTGGCGCCGCATGTCTACAGGGCTGCCCCCAGAGCCTGGCCCAGGCTCTCGCGCTTTTGCGTCTGGAACCAGGTCAGTAAGTACTCCTGGAGTCAAGCGCGTGTGAGGTCAAAGCGTCGAGCACCTCACCTTCTTGGGTTCCCCTCTCTGGCGCTGGCAGACCAAGTTTGAAGGACCCCTAGGCTCAAGCCCTGACCTCGCCTGCATTCTCAGCCTTCCGTTGCCAGGGACCTGCTCCTCCGGCCCTCCAACTTGGGAATCCTGTGTCCCCCCCCCCACGCGTCCACCTGCTATCCAGGCGGAAAGGGCGCATTTCCGAGCTGCGGAAAAGCCTCGGCACGAGAGAATCCTTTGCGTCTCCCCGCAGGCCCTCCCTAACAAAAGGCGCCACCACAACCTGGAAATTCGCAGTGGAGGCCCGGCCAAAAACCCTGCCTCAACTCGGCTCTGGGTAGTCTACCCTGTGCCGCATCCACCGGGTGGGCCGCATCGTCACAGCACTTTTTCCTTATGGCCAGGTAGTGCCCCGAGCGAGAAAGGGTCCTGAGCCATGAGCTACAGGGCAGTGCGCAGGGCTGCCCAACGCCGGCCAATTCTCATGAGCGTTTGCCCAAACCGACACTGGTTTGTGCAGAATGCTAGTGAGAATTGGCCGGAATAGCCCCGGCGAAATCTGTTCCGGCGCCGCATGTATGCAGGGCTGCCCCCCCGGGACTGACCCGGGGTCTCTCGCTTTTGCGTCTGGAACCAGGTCAGTAAGCACTCCTGGAGTCGAGCGCGTGTGAGGTCAAAGCGTCCAGCACCTCACCTTCCGGGGTTCCCCTCTCTGGCGCTGGCAGACCAAGTTTGAACGACCCCTAGGCCCAAGCCCTGACCTCGCCTGCCTTCTAGCCTTCCATTGCCAGGGACCTGCTCCTCCGGCCCTCCAATTTGGGAATCCTGTGTCCCTCCTCACACGTCCACCTGCCATCAAGGAGGAAAAGGCTCATTTCCGTGCTGCGGTAAAGCCTTGGCGCAAGAGAAACCTTTGCGGCTCCGTAACCCAGGCCCTCCGTAACCATCGACGTTTTTGCGTCTGGAACCGGGTCAGAAGGCACTCCAAGAGTCAGGCACGTGTGAGGTCAAGGCGACCTGCACCTCAGCCTCTGGGGTTCCCCTCTCTGGCGCCGGCAGATGAAGCCTGAACGACCCCTAGACCCGGGCCCTGACCTCGCCTGCATTCTAGCCTTCCATTGCCAGGGTCCTCTTACTCAGGCCCTCCAATTTGGTAATCCTGTGTCCTGCCCCAAGAGTCCACCTGCCATCCAGGCAAAAAGGGCGCATTTCCGAGCTGAGGAAAACCCTCGGAGTGAGAGAAACCTTCACGTCTCGACTCAGGCCATCCCTAACCATCAGCACCACTGCAGCCTGGAAATTCCCATCGGAGGCCCGGCCAAAAACCCTGCCTCAGCTCTGCTCCAGATAATCTACCCTGCACAAGGTTGCCGGGTGGGCATCATCATTGTGGTGCTTTTTCCGCATGGCAGCGTTGTGCCCCGAGTGAGAAAGGGCCCTGGGCCACGAGCAACAGGGCAGTTCCCAGGGCTGCACATCACCGGCCAGTTCTCATGAGCATCCTGCCCAAACCAATACCAGTTTGGGTAGAACGCACATGAGAATTTGCCGGAGTACCCCCAGCGAACTCTGTTCCGGCACCGAATGTCTGCACTCTGCCCCCTGGGCCTGGCCCAAGGTCCCAAGCTTTTGCGTCTGGAACCGGGTCAGAAAGCACTCCAAGAGTCAGGCACGTGTGAGGTCAAAGCGATCTGCACCTCAGCCTCCAGAGTTCCCCTCTCTGGCGCTGGCAAATGAAACCTCCACAACCACTAAACCCAGGCCCTGACCTCGCCTGCATTCTCAGCCTTCCATTGTCAGGGTCCTATTCCTCGGCCCACCAATTTGGGAAACCTTGTCCCGCCCCAAGGGTCCACCTACCATCCAGGCAGAAAGGGTGCATTTCCAAACTGTGGAAAGGCCTCGGAACGAGAGAAACCTTCGCGTCTCAACTCAGGCCCTCCCTAACCATCAGCGCCCCCGCAGCCTTAAAATTTGGAGCACAGGCATGGCCAAAAACCCTGCCTCAACTCTGCTCTGAGTAATCTACCCTTTGCAGTGTCCCTCAGGTGGGCCGCATCGTCGCGGCGCTTTTTCCATATAGCCACGTAGTGCCACGAGTGAGAAAGCACCCTGGGCCACGAGCGACAGGGCAGTGCGCAGGGCTGCCCAACGCTGGCCAATTCTCACGAGCTCGTGAGAATTGGCCAGCGTACGCCCAGCGACCTCTGTTCTGCACCACATGTCTGCAGGGCTGCCCCCCGGGCCTGGCCCAGGGTCCTGAGCTTTTGTGTCTGGAACCAGGTCAGAAAGCACTCCGTGATTTAGGCACATGTGAGGTCAAAGCGACCTGCACCTCACCTTCCGGGGTTCCCCTCTCTGGCGCTGGCAGATGAGGCCTGCTCGACCCCTCGCCCTGGGTCCTGACCTCTCCTGCATTCTCAGCCTTCCATTTCCAGAGTCCTGTTCCTCAGGCCCTCCAACTTGGGAACCCTGTGTCCCACCCCAATTGTCCATTTTCATTCCAGACAGAAGGGGTGCATTTTTGAGCTGTGGATTAGACCAGAGGGCTAGAAACCTTCGCATCTCTAATCAAGCCTTCCCTAACCATAGGCACCACTGTAGCCTGAAATGTCGGAGCGGAGGCCCAGCCAAAAACCCTGCCTCAACTCTGCTCCGGGTAATTTACCTTGCGCAGGGTCCCTCAGTGGGCCGCATAGTCTCGGCGCTTTTTCTGAATTGCCATGTCCTGCCATGAGCAAGAAAGAGCCCTGGGCCAGGAGGGACAGGGCAGTCCGCAGGGCTGCCCAATGCCAGCCAATTCTCACGAGCATTCTGCCCAAATTGATACTGATTTTGGCAGAACGCTCATGAGAATTGGCCAGTTTACCCCAGAGAACTCTGTTCCTGCACCGCATGTCTGCAGGGCTACCCCCTGCGTCTGGCCCGGGATCCCGAATTTTTGCATGTGGAACCGTGCCAGAAAGTATTCTGTGAATCAGGCGCATGTGAGGTCAAAGCTACCTGCACCTCAGCCTCCAGGGTTCCCCTCTCTGGCGCTGGCAGATGAAGCTTGTGGGACCCCTAGGCCTGGGCCTTGACCTCGCCTGCATTCTCAGCCTTCCGTTTCCAGGGTCCTGTTCCTCGGGCCCACCAATTTGGGAACCCTGTGTCCCTCCCCAAGAGTCCACCTGCAATCCAGGCAGAAAGGGTGCATTTCCGAGCTGCCGAAATGCCTGGGAGCGAGAGAAACCTTCGCGTCTCTACTCAGGCCATCCCTAACCATTGGCGCCATTGCAGCCTGGAAAGTCGGAGTGGAGACCCGGCCAAAAACCCTGCCTCAACTCTGCTCCGGGTAATCTACCCTGCGCAGGTTCCCCTGGGTGGGCCGTGTTGTCTCGGCACTATTCTGGATGGCCGCATTATGCCCCCAACGAGAAAGGGCCATGGGCCAGGAGGGCCAGAGCAGTCCGCATGGTACCGATTTGGGCAGAGCACTCGTGAGAATTGGCCGGAATGCCCCCCAGCAAACTCTTTCCTGCACCGCATGTCTGCAAGGCTGCCCCCTGGGAGTGGCCCAGAATCCTGAGTTTTTGCGTCTCCAACTGTGCCAGAAAGCCCTCCATGAGTCCGTCGCAGGCGAGGCCAACGCCTCCTGCTACTCAGCCTCTGGGGTTCCCCTACCTGCGGCTGGCCGATGGGACTTGCCTGGCCCCTATGCCCAGGCCCTGACCCTCCCCTACTTTTTCCACCTTTTGTTTCAGCTTCCTGTCCCTCTAGCCTTCCAAGAGGGGAACACTGCATCCTGCGTCACGAGTTCACACGCCACCCTGGCAGCAATGTTGGTTTCCGAACTGCAGAAAAGTCTCAGAGTGAGAGAAAACTACGTGCCCCTACACAGTCCATCCCCAAACATCGGCGACACTGGGGCCTGAAAGGTTGGAAGTGGAGAACCGGCCACAAAACTGGCCTCAACTCTGCCAGCTAATGTCCCATGCGCCAGGGCCCAAGGGTGGGACCCGTCATCTCGGCTCATTTTCCAGGTAACCTTTCATGGTGCTAGCAAGAAACAGCCTTGTGCCAGGAGGGACAGGGTGGTCCACAGGGCTGCAAATCGCCAGCCAATTCTCAGGAGTTTTCTGCCCAATTCCATACTGATTAGGGCAGAACAGTCGTGAAAATTGGCCAGAATACCCCCGGAGAACTCTGTTCCTGTGCCGCATGTCTACAAGGCCACCCCCTGGGCCTGGTCCAGGATCCCGAGGTTTCGTGGCTCGATCCCTGCCAGAAAGTATTTGGTGAGTCAGGCGTATGTGATGTCAAAGCTTCCTGCACCTCAGCCTCCGGGGTTCCCCTCTCTGGCGCTGGAATATGGGGCATGCCGACACCTAGGCTGGGCCCTGGCCTTGCCTGCTTTTTCAGCCTTCCGTTTCCAGGGTCCTGTTCCTTGGGCCCTCATACTCCAGAACCCTGCGTCTTGCCCCAAGAGTCCACCTGCAAACTAGACAGAAAGGGTGCATTTCTGAGCTGTGGAAAAGCCTCAGAGCGAGAGAAACCTTCGTGTCCCTACTCAGGCCATCCCCAACCATTGACACCACTGCGGCCTGAGAAGTCAGAAACAGGCCCACCACAACCCCTGCCTTAACTCTGCTTTGGGTAATGTCTCCTGCGCCTGGGCCCCCGGGTTGGCCACGTCGTCTTGGCGCATTTTCCGGGTGGCCGCATCATGCCCTGAGGGAGTAAGAGCCCTGGACTATGAGGGATATGGTGTTCCGTAGGGCTACCCAATTCCAGCCAATTCTCACAAGCGTTCTGCCCAAATCAACACTGATTTGGGCAGAACGCTCATGAGAATTGGCCAGAATACCCCTGGTGAACGCTGTTCCTGCGCCACATGTCTGCAGGGCTGACCCCTGGACCTGGCCCAGGATCCCGAGTTTTTGTGTCTGGGTCCGTGCCAGAAAGTATTCCATGACTCAGGTGCATGTGAGGTCAAAGCTTCCTGCACCTCAGCCCCTGGACCTCCCTCTCTGACACTGGCAAATGGGAACTGCCCGACCCCTAAGCCCGTGCCATGACTTCCCTTGCTTTTTCAGCCTTCCTATTCCAGTGTCCTGTTCCTCGGGTCCTCCTATTGGGAAACCCTGCATCCCACCCCCTATTGGGAAACCCTGCATTTTCCTGGTGTCCTCGATATGCCCTGAGTGAAAAATCTCTCTATGCCATGGGGTCGGGGCAGTCTGCAGGGCCGCCCAATACTCGCTTTTCTCAAGAGCATTGTGACCATAACAGTATCGATTTTGGAGAGGGAGAAACCTTCCCACCCATCTGAAGCACCCCACCTTCAGCGTTCCCCCTGGCCAGAAAAGCCTATTTTTCCACACTGCAGGACGTATTTCCTCAACCAACTCTGAGGTGAGACCACATCAGTGCTGATCAGAGCTGATCAGAGCTGCCATACCCCAAGGCCATAACCCTAACCCTATATTGCATTTTCTGGCTTCCTTCTACAGGGGCTTGTCCCCTAAGCCCTCTGGCTTGGGAACCCTGGAGTCATACCTCGGGATTCCGCCTGCCGCCCAGCATGAAACCAATCCATTTGGAGCTGCACAGAGCCGTCAGAGCCGGGAAAATCTCCATGTTCCCATGAGTACTCCCTCATGTTCTGCAACCCTCCGGAGCTCGTTGCGCCACCTGACTTCCATCCTCAACTCAGCTCCTCTGGGAATCCACCTCTGCACCAGCAGTTCGGGCCCACCACACCCCTAGCTCAGCTCTCCTCAGGGACCCCTCTCAGCTCTAGGAAGATGTGGAACTCCCCTGCCTGCCAAAAAGCTCTCGGTTCCCCTCTCCTTCTTAATTGACACCGGCCCAAGGCTTTCATGGGAAAGGGGGAAGGCAACCTCCAGAACACCTCCTTTCCTCCTCTGCCCTATTTCTCTCCACTTACCTTTTTATCTGGGCAACCTGGAAGGAACCTATCAATGGAACATGGATATGCTCTGACATCTGAAACTTTCCTGGCAGGTTTCTGAGGGCTCCTTATGCAAATAGAAACTAGTGTATCCTACCACAGTGCATTTGTAAAGGATCATTGGGAGAACAAGAGAGTGAAAATCCCTCCATTTTTACCTTAGTCCTCATGAAGTAGAACATGGTCTTCTTTCCTTTCTTGACTCCAATTCCAATTGGTTTCCATGCAGTGTTCATTCCTTTGCTTCAGAGGTAGGATTTCGTGATTCCTTGCCTGCATAGAATACCCAGAGCTAATCACAACAAGTACCCTCCCTAATAGCTGTCACCCATTTAACCCTTCCCCTCCACACCCCTGCTCTCTAGCCGCCCTCCCTCTGCTGGTGCTCTAAGTTTGAGTCACTTTCCTCATTGACCTATCTTTCTCCCCTCACTATGTTCATGATTCCTTTCTGAAATGCCATAGAAGTCAATCAAATTATAGGCTATTGGTCTTTTCCTACTGATTTTGCTTAGCTAAAACCACATCTTCACAAATGGTAAGATTTCATTCTTTCTGAACATGGCTCCTATTCCATTAAGAATATGTGTGAGATTATATATCTATATCTATCAATCTAGTTATCAATCTAGATATCTATCTAGATTGATAGATATAGATAGATAGATATACATAAAGATAGATGGATATAGATAGATAGATAGATATACATAGTTATACATATCTCTCATCAGTGTATAGACATTGGGACTCCCTCCATGGTTTGCAGTGGTTGATAATGCTGGTGTCAATATCACGGTGCTTGTACCCAATTGAATGTGCATTTTTGTGCCCTTTAAGGAAATACCTAGGAAGGCAACTGCTGGATCCTAGAGTTGTTCAGTTCTTAGCTTTTGGAGGAACCACCATGCTCTTTTCCAGAGTGGCTGCAACAACCCGCATGGCCACTGACAGAGAAGGTGGGTTCCACTGGAAGCAGAACATTCCCTGCCAGCAATTTCCTAAGTCAGAAACAGAAAACCTGGGGGATAACATGACTCACCCAGCATCCAGCAAGCAGCCCCAGAAATTCACTCCAGGGTTCCTGATGCCGTGCCCTGGGAAACCATCAGAATGCCTCTCTCCAGTAGAATTCCCAAAGACTCTCCTTCTGACTTCACCACCCATTAAACTGCAGAGAAAGGATGCCATGTCCAACTCTCTAGATGGTCCAGTGAGTGAAACTAGAAAGTCAAGCCTCCCTTTTCCAACATCCAAGGCTCCTTAGAATCCTTTCGAATGTTCCCTCTGCCCTCTTCGGATCTCTTTGGATAAAAAAAGGACGAATCCATTAAGATACATCACGTTGGACAAAGGAGTAGCCATCATCCAAGCCTCTATCTGACCACTCACTCTACATGCTGGCCATTCCACCACAGCCTAGGACCCATGGAATCAACCCTGTTAGAGGAAGGAATGCATTCTAGGTTCCAAACACACACCCAGTCCATCTCCTCTTCCCTTTCCAATCCAAGGAAACCTCGGAAAGAGATGTTCCAAATGCCTTTGTAAGCCAGAAATCCACAGAGAAAATGGGATCCCCTGCCAGGTGCTCCCTGCAGAGAAACTCAGGACCTCTAGCACCCACTCACCATTGCTGACAGCTGCGTTTGTGTGACTTTCGGGCTCCACTGGAGATTAGAGAAAACCCAGGATCTTGGGGGTGAAAGAGAAGTTGGACCTCCCCTGCTGTCATGGATGTGCCATTGTGCCCACGAGCCTGCTGTTTTCTCTGAATGCTGACGTCCTGGGACAAGCTGCATGACTGACTCAGATGCTGATTTCCAAACTTCAGGTCTCGTGGAGCCAGAGCAAAGAAGGGTTTTCAGGTGGGCATAAGCAAGCACCGCCCACCTAAAGCCTACACACCTGCTCCGATTCCTGGGAGAAGGAGAGACACAAGCTCATTTCTTAAGGGGTCATTCACTTCCCTCTAAAGCCGGCCAGTGCCCTTGTCCTTTTTGGAGAAGCAAATAGACTCTTCCAAGCAAACATTCAACTCCTCGGTTCCAAAGGCACGATGGGTCATGTTTTGTTCCCGTGGCTCCAGTCCCCCACCGGGAGGACCCTCCTGAGCCATCCTGCCAGCACATTCCCATCCCACCTGGGGCCACGGGGCACAGTGCTGAGTGGGGCCTGGCTCCAGCTGTTGTCACCACCACTCTCGAGCCTGGGGAAACAGAGAATCTTCACCTGTAAAAATAAGCTGCAGTGCCTCACGTTTCAGTGTCTCTCACCCATCACCTCCCCACTGCCCTCAGAGCTAGCAGGCAGCACAGTCTCCTCTTCTGGTGTTTCCCACGGCAGCTCGCCGCTGCCTCCAGGGGTGGAGAGCGGCATTGCCACCCCTACCAGGCTCTCTGGCACCACAGCTCGCCACGCCTTCCGGTGGCGTGAATCGGCATTGCCGAGCCTTCCCCAGACTCCTAATGCAGCCCCAAACCCTCCACAGGTCTAAAGCCACACTGGCACTGTCCCTCCAGATTAGGACCTCTAGGCCACACCCCATGAGTCCGCCTGCCACCCAGCAGGAAATTGTGCCATTCGAAGCTATGTAGAAACCTAGGAATGGAACAACTTGCATGCCTTCCTGAGGACACCCCAAACTCAACGGCCCCCCAGTCACAAACTCACAGCCTGATGTGCTTCCTGACCCGTGCGCTCAACTCAGCCCCCAGGGTACTCGCCTCAGCGCTGGCAGATCAGGTCTGGATATCCCTAAGCCCTAACCCAAGATTGTGTTTTCAAGCTTCTGCACCCAGAGATCTGGCTAATAATCCCTCCAGATTGGGAAGCCCTTGGCCACACCTAAGGACTCCACCTGCCGTCCAGGAGGAAACCCTTCAGTTTGGAGCTGCCCAGAACCCTCAGACTGCAAGAGGCCCTCATGCATTCCAGAGACCACCCTCACCACAGATGGCCCACAGGACAACAAAACCCTGAGCTTGAAGTGCCACTTGACCCCCATTCTCCACTCAGCCCTAAAGGGAAACCGCCTCAGCACCGGCAGATTGGATCTGCCATGTCATTAGGTCCTAACCCTAACTCTACCATGCTCTTTGGAACTGCACAAAACCCTCAGAGTGAGAGAAACGGCAACTGCTCCTCAGCCTCGGGGTTTGCCCTCCCTGGCATTGGGAGTTGGGGCCTTCCTGCCCCTAGGCCCCAGCCAAACCCTCACCTGCTTTTTCAGCCTTCCATTTCCGGGTCCTGTCCCTCCAGACCTCCATTTGGGGAACACTGAGTTCCGCTCCATGAGCCCAACCGCCACCCAGGTGGAAACAGTGCCTTTTGGAGCTGCAGAAAATCCTCGGAGTGAGAGAAAACTTCATTCCCCAACTGAGGCGTTCCCCAAATGCGGCAACACAGGTGGGTGAAAAGTCGGAGGTGGACGCCCGGCCACTACCCCTGCCTCAACTCTGCTCTGGGAAAGCTCTCCTGCACTGGGGACCCTGGGTGGGCCGATTCGTCTCAGTGCATTTTCCAGATGGCCATGAGATGCCCTGAGCAAGAAAGGGCCCTTGGCCACGGGGGACAGGACGGTCCACAGGGCTGCCCAACACTGGTCAATTCTCATAAGTATTATGCCCAAATGAAGACTGATTTGGGCAGAATGCTCATGATAATTGACCAGAATACCACCAAAGATCTCTCTTCCTGCACCACACGTCTGCAGGGCCTCCCCCTGGACCTGGCCCAGGATCTCGAGGTGTTGGGGCTGGAATCCTGCAAGAATACTACCAATTTACCAAATCAGTATTGATTTGGGCAGAACACTCGTGAGAATTGGCCAGAATACCCCCGGCGAACTCTCTTCCTGGGCTGCATGTCTGCAGGATCGCCCCCTGAGCATGGCAGGGGATCCTGAGTTGTCGCAGCTCGAACCATGACGGAAAGCTCTCCATGAGTCAGGCGCAGGCGAGGCCAACACCTCGTGCTCCTCAGCCTCCGGGGGTTCCCTTCCTGGCGCTGGCAGATGGGTTAGCCCTGGCCCGAGGCCCGGGTGCTGACCCTCGCCTGCTTTCTCAGCCTTCCTTTCCCAGGGACATGTACCTTGAGCCCTCCCTTTGGGAACCCTTCATCTGGCGCCTGGGTCCACCTGCCACCCAGGCAGACAAGGTGCCTTTCCGAGCTGCAGAAGATCCTCAGAGCGAGAGAAACTTTCGCGCCCCTACTGAGGCAATCCCCAACCTTTGGCGCCACAGCGGCCTGGAAAGTCGGAGGCAGACGCCCGGCCACAACCCCTGCCTCAAGTCTTCTTCATCAAAGCTCCCCTGCGCCAGGGCCTGGGGTGGGCTGCTTCGTCTCAGCACGTTTTCCGGGTGACTGCAATATGCCCTGAGTGAGAAAGGGCCCTCAGCCACGGGGGACAGAGCAGTCCACAGGACTGCGCAACACTGTGCAATTCTCATGATCATTCTGCTCAATTCGATACCAGTTAGGCAGAACGTCCTGAGAACTGGCTGGAAAA
>RCUC01170121.1:0-13889 GCA_003697995.1 Taxidea taxus jeffersonii
TATGGAGGTCTGGCCCTAAAGCCCTCCTGATTGGGGACAGTAGAGGCACACTGCAGGGATCTGCGTATGACTGAGGAGGAAACCATGCCATTTTGTACTGAACAGAACCTACATCTTAGGAGAAATCTGCCTGCCCCCCTGAGGTCAGCCCCCATGTCAGAGGCCTCCCACTCCACAATTGAATGGGGGTACACCTTATGTAATGATTGCCCTCAACACAGACCCCATTGAAGCCCACCACAACTCTGGTGAATCGGGCCTGTCATGACCCTAGCCCCTAACCTAACCCTAGTTTGGGTTTTCCACACTTTGTCTATGGACATCTGGCCCTAAAGCCCTCCTGATTGGGGACAACTGAGGCACACTCCAAGGATCTGCATATGACTGAGGAGGAAACCATCCCATTTTGAACTGACCAGAACCTATATATTAGGAGAAATCTGTATGCCCCACTGAGGTCAGCCCCCATGTCAGAGGCCTCCCTCGCCACAATCGAGGGGGGTACGCCTTATGTAATGATTGCCCTCAACACAGACCCCAGTGAAGCCCACCACAGCTCTGGTGGATCGGGCCTGCCATGCCCCTACCCTAACCCTAACACTAGCTTCAGTTTTCCGGCTTTTGTCTGTGGACGCCTGGTCCTAAAGCCCTCCTGATTGGGGACAGCTGAGGCATATTCCCCGGCTCTGCGTATGACTAAGGAGAAAACCATACCATTTTGAACTGAACAGAACCTATATCTTAGGAGAAATATGCATGCACCCCAGAGGTCAGCCCCCAAGTCAGAGGCCTCACTCGCAACAATTGAGGGGAGTATGCCTTATGTAATGATTGCCCTAAATACAGACCCCAGTGAAGTCCCCCACAGCTCTGGTGAGCCACAGCTCTGCAATGCCGCTAGGCCCTAACCGTAACCCTAGTTTGGATATTCCGGGATTTGTCTGTGGAGATCTGGAAACCCTATACCCTCCTGATTGGGGAAGCTGAGGCACACTCCAGGGATCTGCGGATGACTGAGAAGGAACCCATGCCATTTTGAACTGAACAGAACCTATATATTAGAAGAAATCTTAATGTCCCCTCAGGTCAGCCCCCATGTCAGAGGCCTCCCTGGCCACAATCCAGGGGCGTACACCTTGTCTAATGATTGCCCTCAACTCAGACCGCAGTGGAGCTCACAACAACTCTGGTGGATCTTGCCTGCCATGCCCCTAGGCCCTAACCCTAACCCTAAATTGGGTTTTCCAGGCTTTGTCTATGGAGCCTGGCCCTAAAGCCCTCCTGATTGGGGACAGCTGTGACACATTCCAGGGCTCTGCGTATGACTGAGAAGGAACCATGCCATTTCGAATGAACAGAATCTCTATATTAGGAGAAATCTGCATGACCCCTGAGGTCAGCCCCATGTCAGAGGCCTCCCTGGCCCCAGTCCAGAGCCTTACACTTCACCTTATGTTTGCGCTGAACTGACCCCAGTGGAGCACACCACAGCTCTGTTCGATCGGGCCTACCATGCCCCAAGGCCATAACCCTAACCCTAGCTTGGGTTTCCAGGCATTGGTCCATGGAAGCCTGGTCCCAAAGCTCTCCTGATTGGGGACAGCTGAGGCACACTCCGGGGCTCTGCTTTTTGACTCAGGAGGAAACCATGTCATTTAGAACAGAGCAGGACCTATGGAGAGGGAGAAATCTGCATGCCCCCTGAGGTCACCCCCAATGTCGGCGGCCTCCCTGGCCACAATCCAGTGGCTTACGCCCTACCGTATGATAGCCCTCAACTCAGCCCCCTGTGGAGCCCACCACAGCTCTGTTTGATCAGGCCTGCCATGCCCCTAGGCCCTAACCCTAACCCTAGCTTTGGTTTCCAGGCATCGGTCCATGGAAAGCCTGGCCGGAAAGCCCTCCTGATTAGGGACAGCTGAGGCACACTCCAGGTCTCTGCTTGTGACTCAGGAGGAAAACAAGCCATTTTGAACTGAGCAGAACCCCTAGAGTGGGAGAAATCTGCATGCCCCCCTGAAGTCAACCCCAATGTCGGAGGCCTCCCTGGCATCAATCCAGAGGCTTACGTCTTACCTTATGATTGCCCTCAGCTCAGCCACAGGGGATCCTCAGGGGAGGCCACCACAGCTCTGGTGGATCGGGCCTCCCATGCCTCTAGGCCCTAACCCTAACCCTAGCTTGGGTTTTCAGGCTTTGGTCCATGGAAACCTGGCCCAAAAGCCCTCCTGATTGGGGACAGCTGAGGCACACTCCAGGGCTCTGCATGTGATTCAGCAGGAAATGATGCCATTTCGAACTGAGCAGAACCTTTAGAGTGGGAGAAATCTGCATGCTTCCCTGAGGTCATCCCCAATGTCAGCGTCCTCCCTGGCCACAATCTAGGGGCTTAAGCCCTAACTTAAGATTGCCCTGAACTGAGCCCCCAGTGGAGCCCACCACAGCTCTGTTGGATCCGGCTTGGCATGCCCCTAGGCCCTAACCCTAACCCTAGCTTGGGTTTTCAAGCTTTGGTCCATGGAAGCCAGCCCCAAAACCCTCCTGATTGGGGACAGCTGAGGCACACTCCAGGGCTTTTCGTGTGACTCAGGAGGAAACCATGCCATTTTGAACTGAACAGAACACATAGATTGGGAGAAATCTGCATGCCCCCCTGAGGTCAGCCCCTATGTCAGCAGCCTCCCTGGCCACAATCCAGGGGATTACACCGTACCTTATGATTACCCTCAACTCAGTCCCCAATGTAGCCCACCACAGCTCTGGTGGATCGGACCTGCCATGACCCTAGGCCCTAACCCTAACCCTAGCTTGGGTTTTCAGGCTTTGGTCCATGGAAGCCTGGCCCCAAAGCCCTCCTGATTGGGGACAGCTGAGGCACACTCCTGGGCTCTGCTTGTGACTCAGGAGGAAAACAAGCCATTTTGAACTGGGCAGGACCTATAGAGTGGGAGTGGAAGAAATCTGCATGCCCCCCTGAGGTCACCCCCAGTTTCAGGGGCCTCCCTGGCCACAATTCAGGGGCTTACGCCTTACCGTATGATAGCCCTCAACTCAGCCCCCATTGGAGCCCACCACAGCTCTGTTTGATCGGGCCTGCCATGTCCCCATGTCTGGGTGGGCCGTGGCGTGCCGGGGCTTTTCTGTATGGCCCCGTATTGCCGGAGCGTGAAATGGCCCTGGGCCACGAGCGCCAGGGCAGTGGGCAGGGCTGCCCAACGCGGACCAATTCTCACGAGCATTCTGCCCATACTGATACCGGTTTGGGCAGAACGCTCGTGAGAATTGGCTGGAACAGCCCAGGCGAACTCTGTTCTGGCGCCGCATGTCTACAGGGCTGCCCCCAGAGCCTGGCCCAGGCTCTCGCGCTTTTGCGTCTGGAACCAGGTCAGTAAGTACTCCTGGAGTCAAGCGCGTGTGAGGTCAAAGCGTCGAGCACCTCACCTTCTTGGGTTCCCCTCTCTGGCGCTGGCAGACCAAGTTTGAAGGACCCCTAGGCTCAAGCCCTGACCTCGCCTGCATTCTCAGCCTTCCGTTGCCAGGGACCTGCTCCTCCGGCCCTCCAACTTGGGAATCCTGTGTCCACCCCCCCCACGCGTCCACCTGCTATCCAGGCGGAAAGGGCGCATTTCCGAGCTGCGGAAAAGCCTCGGCACGAGAGAATCCTTTGCGTCTCCCTGCAGGCCCTCCCTAACAAAAGGCGCCACCACAACCTGGAAATTCGCAGTGGAGGCCCAGCCAAAAACCCTGCCTCAACTCGGCTCTGGGTAGTCTACCCTGTGCCGCATCCACCGGGTGGGCCGCATCGTCACAGCACTTTTTCCTTATGGCCAGGTAGTGCCCCGAGCGAGAAAGGGTCCTGAGCCATGAGCTACAGGGCAGTGCGCAGGGCTGCCCAACGCCGGCCAATTCTCATGAGCGTTTGCCCAAACCGACACTGGTTTGTGCAGAATGCTAGTGAGAATTGGCCGGAATAGCCCCGGCGAAATCTGTTCCGGCGCCGCATGTATGCAGGGCTGCCCCCCCGGGACTGACCCGGGGTCTCTCGCTTTTGCGTCTGGAACCAGGTCAGTAAGCACTCCTGGAGTCGAGCGCGTGTGAGGTCAAAGCGTCCAGCACCTCACCTTCCGGGGTTCCCCTCTCTGGCGCTGGCAGACCAAGTTTGAACGACCCCTAGGCCCAAGCCCTGACCTCGCCTGCCTTCTAGCCTTCCATTGCCAGGGACCTGCTCCTCCGGCCCTCCAATTTGGGAATCCTGTGTCCCCCCTCACACGTCCACCTGCCATCCAGGCGGAAAAGGCTCATTTCCGTGCTGCGGTAAAGCCTTGGCGCAAGAGAAACCTTTGCGGCTCCGTAACCCAGGCCCTCCGTAACCATTGACGCTTTTGCGTCTGGAACCGGGTCAGAAGGCACTCCAAGAGTCAGGCACGTGTGAGGTCAAGGCGACCTGCACCTCAGCCTCTGGGGTTCCCCTCTCTGGCGCCGGCAGATGAAGCCTGAACGACCCCTAGACCCGGGCCCTGACCTCGCCTGCATTCTAGCCTTCCATTGCCAGGGTCCTCTTACTCAGGCCCTCCAATTTGGTAATCCTGTGTCCTGCCCCAAGAGTCCACCTGCCATCCAGGCAAAAAGGGCGCATTTCCGAGCTGAGGAAAACCCTCGGAGTGAGAGAAACCTTCACGTCTCGACTCAGGCCATCCCTAACCATCAGCACCACTGCAGCCTGGAAATTCCCATCGGAGGCCCAGCCAAAAACCCTGCCTCAGCTCTGCTCCAGATAATCTACCCTGCACAAGGTTGCCGGGTGGGCATCATCATTGTGGTGCTTTTTCCGCATGGCAGCGTTGTGCCCCGAGTGAGAAAGGGCCCTGGGCCACGAGCAACAGGGCAGTTCCCAGGGCTGCACATCACCGGCCAGTTCTCATGAGCATCCTGCCCAAACCGATACCAGTTTGGGTAGAACGCACATGAGAATTTGCCGGAGTACCCCCAGCGAACTCTGTTCCGGCACCGAATGTCTGCACTCTGCCCCCTGGGCCTGGCCCAAGGTCCCGAGCTTTTGCGTCTGGAACCGGGTCAGAAAGCACTCCAAGAGTCAGGCACGTGTGAGGTCAAAGCGATCTGCACCTCAGCCTCCAGAGTTCCCCTCTCTGGCGCTGGCAAATGAAACCTCCACAACCACTAAACCCAGGCCCTGACCTCGCCTGCATTCTCAGCCTTCCATTGTCAGGGTCCTATTCCTCGGCCCACCAATTTGGGAAACCTTGTCCCGCCCCAAGGGTCCACCTACCATCCAGGCAGAAAGGGTGCATTTCCAAACTGTGGAAAGGCCTCGGAACGAGAGAAACCTTCGCGTCTCAACTCAGGCCCTCCCTAACCATCAGCGCCCCCGCAGCCTTAAAATTTGGAGCACAGGCATGGCCAAAAACCCTGCCTCAACTCTGCTCTGAGTAATCTACCCTTTGCAGTGTCCCTCAGGTGGGCCGCATCGTCGCGGCGCTTTTTCCATATAGCCACGTAGTGCCACGAGTGAGAAAGCACCCTGGGCCACGAGCGACAGGGCAGTGCGCAGGGCTGCCCAACGCTGGCCAATTCTCACGAGCTCGTGAGAATTGGCCAGCGTACGCCCAGCGACCTCTGTTCTGCACCACATGTCTGCAGGGCTGCCCCCCGGGCCTGGCCCGGGGTCCTGAGCTTTTGTGTCTGGAACCAGGTCAGAAAGCACTCCGTGATTTAGGCACATGTGAGGTCAAAGCGACCTGCACCTCACCTTCCGGGGTTCCCCTCTCTGGCGCTGGCAGATGAGGCCTGCTCGACCCCTCGCCCTGGGTCCTGACCTCTCCTGCATTCTCAGCCTTCCATTTCCAGAGTCCTGTTCCTCAGGCCCTCCAACTTGGGAACCCTGTGTCCCACCCCAATTGTCCATTTTCATTCCAGACAGAAGGGGTGCATTTTTGAGCTGTGGATTAGACCAGAGGGCTAGAAACCTTCGCATCTCTAATCAAGCCTTCCCTAACCATAGGCACCACTGTAGCCTGAAATGTCGGAGCGGAGGCCCAGCCAAAAACCCTGCCTCAACTCTGCTCCGGGTAATTTACCTTGCGCAGGGTCCCTCAGTGGGCCGCATAGTCTCGGCGCTTTTTCTGAATTGCCATGTCCTGCCATGAGCAAGAAAGAGCCCTGGGCCAGGAGGGACAGGGCAGTCCGCAGGGCTGCCCAATGCCAGCCAATTCTCACGAGCATTCTGCCCAAATTGATACTGATTTTGGCAGAACGCTCATGAGAATTGGCCAGTTTACCCCAGAGAACTCTGTTCCTGCACCGCATGTCTGCAGGGCTACCCCCTGCGTCTGGCCCGGGATCCCGAATTTTTGCATGTGGAACCGTGCCAGAAAGTATTCTGTGAATCAGGTGCATGTGAGGTCAAAGCTACCTGCACCTCAGCCTCCAGGGTTCCCCTCTCTGGCGCTGGCAGATGAAGCTTGTGGGACCCCTAGGCCTGGGCCTTGACCTCGCTTGCATTCTCAGCCTTCCGTTTCCAGGGTCCTGTTCCTCGGGCCCACCAATTTGGGAACCCTGTGTCCCTCCCCAAGAGTCCACCTGCAATCCAGGCAGAAAGGGTGCATTTCCGAGCTGCCGAAATGCCTGGGAGCGAGAGAAACCTTCGCGTCTCTACTCAGGCCATCCCTAACCATTGGCGCCATTGCAGCCTGGAAAGTCGGAGTGGAGACCCGGCCAAAAACCCTGCCTCAACTCTGCTCCGGGTAATCTACCCTGCGCAGGTTCCCCTGGGTGGGCCGTGTTGTCTCGGCACTATTCTGGATGGCCGCATTATGCCCCCAACGAGAAAGGGCCATGGGCCAGGAGGGCCAGAGCAGTCCGCATGGTACCGATTTGGGCAGAGCACTCGTGAGAATTGGCCGGAATGCCCCCCAGCAAACTCTTTCCTGCACCGCATGTCTGCAAGGCTGCCCCCTGGGAGTGGCCCAGAATCCTGAGTTTTTGCGTCTCCAACTGTGCCAGAAAGCCCTCCATGAGTCCGTCGCAGGTGAGGCCAACGCCTCCTGCTACTCAGCCTCTGGGGTTCCCCTACCTGCGGCTGGCCGATGGGACTTGCCTGGCCCCTATGCCCAGGCCCTGACCCTCCCCTACTTTTTCCACCTTTTGTTTCAGCTTCCTGTCCCTCTAGCCTTCCAAGAGGGGAACACTGCATCCTGCGTCACGAGTTCACACGCCACCCTGGCAGCAATGTTGGTTTCCGAACTGCAGAAAAGTCTCAGAGTGAGAGAAAACTACGTGCCCCTACACAGTCCATCCCCAAACATCGGCGACACTGGGGCCTGAAAGGTTGGAAGTGGAGAACCGGCCACAAAACTGGCCTCAACTCTGCCAGCTAATGTCCCATGCGCCAGGGCCCAAGGGTGGGACCCGTCATCTCGGCTCATTTTCCAGGTAACCTTTCATGGTGCTAGCAAGAAACAGCCTTGTGCCAGGAGGGACAGGGTGGTCCACAGGGCTGCAAATCGCCAGCCAATTCTCAGGAGTTTTCTGCCCAATTCCATACTGATTAGGGCAGAACAGTCGTGAAAATTGGCCAGAATACCCCCGGAGAACTCTGTTCCTGTGCCGCATGTCTACAAGGCCACCCCCTGGGCCTGGTCCAGGATCCCGAGGTTTCGTGGCTCGATCCCTGCCAGAAAGTATTTGGTGAGTCAGGCGTATGTGATGTCAAAGCTTCCTGCACCTCAGCCTCCGGGGTTCCCCTCTCTGGCGCTGGAATATGGGGCATGCCGACACCTAGGCTGGGCCCTGGCCTTGCCTGCTTTTTCAGCCTTCCGTTTCCAGGGTCCTGTTCCTTGGGCCCTCATACTCCAGAACCCTGCGTCTTGCCCCAAGAGTCCACCTGCAAACTAGACAGAAAGGGTGCATTTCTGAGCTGTGGAAAAGCCTCAGAGCGAGAGAAACCTTCGTGTCCCTACTCAGGCCATCCCCAACCATTGACACCACTGCGGCCTGAGAAGTCAGAAACAGGCCCACCACAACCCCTGCCTTAACTCTGCTTTGGGTAATGTCTCCTGCGCCTGGGCCCCCGGGTTGGCCACGTCGTCTTGGCGCATTTTCCGGGTGGCCGCATCATGCCCTGAGGGAGTAAGAGCCCTGGACTATGAGGGATATGGTGTTCCGTAGGGCTACCCAATTCCAGCCAATTCTCACAAGCGTTCTGCCCAAATCGACACTGATTTGGGCAGAACGCTCGTGAGAATTGGCCAGAATACCCCTGGTGAACGCTGTTCCTGCGCCACATGTCTGCAGGGCTGACCCCTGGACCTGGCCCAGGATCCCGAGTTTTTGTGTCTGGGTCCGTGCCAGAAAGTATTCCATGACTCAGGTGCATGTGAGGTCAAAGCTTCCTGCACCTCAGCCCCTGGACCTCCCTCTCTGACACTGGCAAATGGGAACTGCCCGACCCCTAAGCCCGTGCCATGACTTCCCTTGCTTTTTCAGCCTTCCTATTCCAGTGTCCTGTTCCTCGGGTCCTCCTATTGGGAAACCCTGCATCCCACCCCCTATTGGGAAACCCTGCATTTTCCTGGTGTCCTCGATATGCCCTGAGTGAAAAATCTCTCTATGCCATGGGGTCGGGGCAGTCTGCAGGGCCGCCCAATACTCGCTTTTCTCAAGAGCATTGTGACCATAACAGTATCGATTTTGGAGAGGGAGAAACCTTCCCACCCATCTGAAGCACCCCACCTTCAGCGTTCCCCCTGGCCAGAAAAGCCTATTTTTCCACACTGCAGGACGTATTTCCTCAACCAACTCTGAGGTGAGACCACATCAGTGCTGATCAGAGCTGATCAGAGCTGCCATACCCCAAGGCCATAACCCTAACCCTATATTGCATTTTCTGGCTTCCTTCTACAGGGGCTTGTCCCCTAAGCCCTCTGGCTTGGGAACCCTGGAGTCATACCTCGGGATTCCGCCTGCCGCCCAGCATGAAACCAATCCATTTGGAGCTGCACAGAGCCGTCAGAGCCGGGAAAATCTCCATGTTCCCATGAGTACTCCCTCATGTTCTGCAACCCTCCGGAGCTCGTTGCGCCACCTGACTTCCATCCTCAACTCAGCTCCTCTGGGAATCCACCTCTGCACCAGCAGTTCGGGCCCACCACACCCCTAGCTCAGCTCTCCTCAGGGACCCCTCTCAGCTCTAGGAAGATGTGGAACTCCCCTGCCTGCCAAAAAGCTCTCGGTTCCCCTCTCCTTCTTAATTGACACCGGCCCAAGGCTTTCATGGGAAAGGGGGAAGGCAACCTCCAGAACACCTCCTTTCCTCCTCTGCCCTATTTCTCTCCACTTACCTTTTTATCTGGGCAACCTGGAAGGAACCTATCAATGGAACATGGATATGCTCTGACATCTGAAACTTTCCTGGCAGGTTTCTGAGGGCTCCTTATGCAAATAGAAACTAGTGTATCCTACCACAGTGCATTTGTAAAGGATCATTGGGAGAACAAGAGAGTGAAAATCCCTCCATTTTTACCTTAGTCCTCATGAAGTAGAACATGGTCTTCTTTCCTTTCTTGACTCCAATTCCAATTGGTTTCCATGCAGTGTTCATTCCTTTGCTTCAGAGGTAGGATTTCGTGATTCCTTGCCTGCATAGAATACCCAGAGCTAATCACAACAAGTACCCTCCCTAATAGCCGTCACCCATTTAACCCTTCCCCTCCACACCCCTGTTCTCTAGCCGCCCTCCCTCTGCTGGTGCTCTAAGTTTGAGTCACTTTCCTCATTGACCTATCTTTCTCCCCTCACTATGTTCATGATTCCTTTCTGAAATGCCATAGAAGTCAATCAAATTATAGGCTATTGGTCTTTTCCTACTGATTTTGCTTAGCTAAAACCACATCTTCACAAATGGTAAGATTTCATTCTTTCTGAACATGGCTCCTATTCCATTAAGAATATGTGTGAGATTATATATCTATATCTATCAATCTAGTTATCAATCTAGATATCTATCTAGATTGATAGATATAGATAGATAGATATACATAAAGATAGATGGATATAGATAGATAGATAGATATACATAGTTATACATATCTCTCATCAGTGTATAGACATTGGGACTCCCTCCATGGTTTGCAGTGGTTGATAATGCTGGTGTCAATATCACGGTGCTTGTACCCAATTGAATGTGCATTTTTGTGCCCTTTAAGGAAATACCTAGGAAGGCAACTGCTGGATCCTAGAGTTGTTCAGTTCTTAGCTTTTGGAGGAACCACCATGCTCTTTTCCAGAGTGGCTGCAACAACCCGCATGGCCACTGACAGAGAAGGTGGGTTCCACTGGAAGCAGAACATTCCCTGCCAGCAATTTCCTAAGTCAGAAACAGAAAACCTGGGGGATAACATGACTCACCCAGCATCCAGCAAGCAGCCCCAGAAATTCACTCCAGGGTTCCTGATGCCGTGCCCTGGGAAACCATCAGAATGCCTCTCTCCAGTAGAATTCCCAAAGACTCTCCTTCTGACTTCACCACCCATTAAACTGCAGAGAAAGGATGCCATGTCCAACTCTCTAGATGGTCCAGTGAGTGAAACTAGAAAGTCAAGCCTCCCTTTTCCAACATCCAAGGCTCCTTAGAATCCTTTCGAATGTTCCCTCTGCCCTCTTCGGATCTCTTTGGATAAAAAAAGGACGAATCCATTAAGATACATCACGTTGGACAAAGGAGTAGCCATCATCCAAGCCTCTATCTGACCACTCACTCTACATGCTGGCCATTCCACCACAGCCTAGGACCCATGGAATCAACCCTGTTAGAGGAAGGAATGCATTCTAGGTTCCAAACACACACCCAGACCATCTCCTCTTCCCTTTCCAATCCAAGGAAACCTCGGAAAGAGATGTTCCAAATGCCTTTGTAAGCCAGAAATCCACAGAGAAAATGGGATCCCCTGCCAGGTGCTCCCTGCAGAGAAACTCAGGACCTCTAGCACCCACTCACCATTGCTGACAGCTGCGTTTGTGTGACTTTCGGGCTCCACTGGAGATGAGAGAAAACCCAGGATCTTGGGGGTGAAAGAGAAGTTGGACCTCCCCTGCTGTCATGGATGTGCCATTGTGCCCACGAGCCTGCTGTTTTCTCTGAATGCTGACGTCCTGGGACAAGCCGCATGACTGACTCAGATGCTGATTTCCAAACTTCAGGTCTCGTGGAGCCAGAGCAAAGAAGGGTTTTCAGGTGGGCATAAGCAAGCACCGCCCACCTAAAGCCTACACACCTGCTCCGATTCCTGGGAGAAGGAGAGACACAAGCTCATTTCTTAAGGGGTCATTCACTTCCCTCTAAAGCCGGCCAGTGCCCTTGTCCTTTTTGGAGAAGCAAATAGACTCTTCCAAGCAAACATTCAACTCCTCGGTTCCAAAGGCACGATGGGTCATGTTTTGTTCCCGTGGCTCCAGTCCCCCACCGGGAGGACCCTCCTGAGCCATCCTGCCAGCACATTCCCATCCCACCTGGGGCCACGGGGCACAGTGCTGAGTGGGGCCTGGCTCCAGCTGTTGTCACCACCACTCTCGAGCCTGGGGAAACAGAGAATCTTCACCTGTAAAAATAAGCTGCAGTGCCTCACGTTTCAGTGTCTCTCACCCATCACCTCCCCACTGCCCTCAGAGCTAGCAGGCAGCACAGTCTCCTCTTCTGGTGTTTCCCACGGCAGCTCGCCGCTGCCTCCAGGGGTGGAGAGCGGCATTGCCACCCCTACCAGGCTCTCTGGCACCACAGCTCGCCACGCCTTCCAGTGGCGTGAATCGGCATTGCCGAGCCTTCCCCAGACTCCTAATGCAGCCCCAAACCCTCCACAGGTCTAAAGCCACACTGGCACTGTCCCTCCAGATTAGGACCTCTAGGCCACACCCCATGAGTCCGCCTGCCACCCAGCAGGAAATTGTGCCATTCGAAGCTATGTAGAAACCTAGGAATGGAACAACTTGCATGCCTTCCTGAGGACACCCCAAACTCAACGGCCCCCCAGTCACAAACTCACAGCCTGATGTGCTTCCTGACCCGTGCGCTCAACTCAGCCCCCAGGGTACTCGCCTCAGCGCTGGCAGATCAGGTCTGGATATCCCTAAGCCCTAACCCAAGATTGTGTTTTCAAGCTTCTGCACCCAGAGATCTGGCTAATAATCCCTCCAGATTGGGAAGCCCTTGGCCACACCTAAGGACTCCACCTGCCGTCCAGGAGGAAACCCTTCAGTTTGGAGCTGCCCAGAACCCTCAGACTGCAAGAGGCCCTCATGCATTCCAGAGACCACCCTCACCACAGATGGCCCACAGGACAACAAAACCCTGAGCTTGAAGTGCACTTGACCCCCATTCTCCACTCAGCCCTAAAGGGAAACCGCCTCAGCACCGGCAGATTGGATCTGCCATGTCATTAGGTCCTAACCCTAACTCTACCATGCTCTTTGGAACTGCACAAAACCCTCAGAGTGAGAGAAACGGCAACTGCTCCTCAGCCTCGGGGTTTGCCCTCCCTGGCATTGGGAGTTGGGGCCTTCCTGCCCCTAGGCCCCAGCCAAACCCTCACCTGCTTTTTCAGCCTTCCATTTCCGGGTCCTGTCCCTCCAGACCTCCATTTGGGGAACACTGAGTTCCGCTCCATGAGCCCAACCGCCACCCAGGTGGAAACAGTGCCTTTTGGAGCTGCAGAAAATCCTCGGAGTGAGAGAAAACTTCATTCCCCAACTGAGGCGTTCCCCAAATGCGGCAACACAGGTGGGTGAAAAGTCGGAGGTGGACGCCCGGCCACTACCCCTGCCTCAACTCTGCTCTGGGAAAGCTCTCCTGCACTGGGGACCCTGGGTGGGCCGATTCGTCTCAGTGCATTTTCCAGATGGCCATGAGATGCCCTGAGCAAGAAAGGGCCCTTGGCCACGGGGGACAGGACGGTCCACAGGGCTGCCCAACACCGGTCAATTCTCATAAGTATTATGCCCAAATGAAGACTGATTTGGGCAGAACGCTCATGATAATTGACCAGAATACCACCAAAGATCTCTCTTCCTGCACCACACGTCTGCAGGGCCTCCCCCTGGACCTGGCCCAGCATCTCGAGGTGTTGGGGCTGGAATCCTGCAAGAATACTACCAATTTACCAAATCAGTATTGATTTGGGCAGAACACTCGTGAGAATTGGCCAGAATACCCCCGGCGAACTCTCTTCCTGGGCTGCATGTCTGCAGGATCGCCCCCTGAGCATGGCAGGGGATCCTGAGTTGTCGCAGCTCGAACCATGACGGAAAGCTCTCCATGAGTCAGGCGCAGGCGAGGCCAACACCTCGTGCTCCTCAGCCTCCGGGGGTTCCCTTCCTGGCGCTGGCAGATGGGTTAGCCCTGGCCCGAGGCCCGGGTGCTGACCCTCGCCTGCTTTCTCAGCCTTCCTTTCCCAGGGACATGTACCTTGAGCCCTCCCTTTGGGAACCCTTCATCTGGCGCCTGGGTCCACCTGCCACCCAGGCAGACAAGGTGCCTTTCCGAGCTGCAGAAGATCCTCAGAGCGAGAGAAACTTTCGCGCCCCTACTGAGGCAATCCCCAACCTTTGGCGCCACAGCGGCCTGGAAAGTCGGAGGCAGACGCCCGGCCACAACCCCTGCCTCAAGTCTTCTTCATCAAAGCTCCCCTGCGCCAGGGCCTGGGGTGGGCTGCTTCGTCTCAGCACGTTCTCCGGGTGACTGCAATATGCCCTGAGTGAGAAAGGGCCCTCAGCCACGGGGGACAGAGCAGTCCACAGGACTGCGCAACACCGTGCAATTCTCATGATCATTCTGCCCAATTCGATACCAGTTAGGCAGAACGTCCTGAGAACTGGCTGGAAAA
>RCUC01170122.1:0-14752 GCA_003697995.1 Taxidea taxus jeffersonii
CTTTCTTTCTTTCTTTCTTTCTTTCTTTCTTTCTTTCTTTCTTTCTTCTTCTTTCAAAAGCACACCAGCAAGCAGGACTGCGGGGATGGTCAGAAGGAGAGAAGGAGAGTCCCAAGCAGGTTCCTGCTCAGTGTGGAGCCTATTTCAGAGCTTGATCTCACAACCCAAAGATCATAACCTGAGCTGAAATCAAGAGTTGGACACTTAACTGACTGAGCCACCAGGCACCAGGACTGGGGTAACTTAAGATGAGACATAAAATAGGAATCACATATAGGTTTCCAAAGTCATTTAAAAAGGTTTTGGTGAAAGTGACTGAACATCCATTCTGTGCCTGGCTATTTCTGTTGTTTTAGAAAGATGTATAGAAGCAGCAAAGTGTAGTGTGGCCTCATGCTTCACTAAGGGGATGGTAAGTGGTCCCTGTTGGCAAGGGCTCATAAAAAAGACCCAACATTCCAGGCCTTCCAACAATGGACTTCCCATTATGTGGAGTAGCATCAGCTTAATTGTTCCTATTTACGTCTTCAGCTTAAGCCCAGGACCTACTTTACAACATCCGTGGAGTCCATTATAGACCTTCCACATTTTGAAGGCCATTTTTTAGTTAATTGCACACAGGACTGGTTCAAGCTTTCAAAATTCCATCTATATTTAACACTGTTTTTGTCAGGTTTCTCCATTCTTAATGTTCTGTCCTTCTAGAACCCCTCAATACCAAAGTTTGTATCTGTTAGGGTTCTCCAGAGAAACAGAGCCAATCAGATGTATGTAAGTAAAAGGAGATTCATTACAAGAAACTGGATCCCACAATTATGAAGGTTAGTAAATCCATTCCGCAGTGTGGGCCAGCAGGCTGAAGACTCAGGAAAGCCAATGGTGGAGAAAAAGTCCAAAGGCAGGTCTGCTAGAGAATTTCCCTCTTGCTCACGGAGCCTGGTCTTTTTTGTTCTATTTAGGCCTCCAGTTAAATGGATGAACCCACTCACCTTATGGAGAGCAATCTGCTTCCTCAAAATTTACCAATTAAAATATTAATCTCATCCAAAATGCCATCTAGATGGACATATAAATTAACCTTCACATTTACCTTGGGCTAGATTAAATTTTTAGACTGGGCATTCTCCCCAGTACCTGACTAGGTAATTAATTAACAAAACAAAACAAAAACTTCATGTCTGTTCAACAGTGATTTGTCTTTCATTTATAATTCCGTCACTTCCATAGAGCATCAGGAGACAGTGGGGCAAGAGTGCCTCTCAAACCCATCTACTCTGTCTGTAATTTTTAAAAAATATATTATTTATTTATTCCAGGGTCGGGGCGGGGAGCAGAGGGGGAGGGACAAGTGGATTCTATGCCCAGCCCAGAGCCTGATGTAGGGCTTGGTCCCAGGACCCTGAGATCATGACTTAAGCCAGAACCAAGAGTCAGAAACTTAACTAACTGATCCACCTAGGCACCCTGTAATTCTACTTTAATCTGTATAAATTATGTATTTAACCTGGGCTAATGAACAAAAAGTGGTATAACATTTTATGGTTATAAGTTCATATAATGGTAATTATGATTTTTTTTCTTGAAGAATAAGCTCAAATTAATATGAAATAATATTTTTGTATCTTAAACACACTCCATATTTTTCATGTTTTAAAAAAGAGCTATATAGTCACGTACTTCTTTCTCTACATTTTCATAATTTTAAAACATTTTGTATATATGTATTGATTTCTGTGAAAAATTTAGATGTCTTCTTTTTTTCTTTTTTAAAGATTTTATTTATTTATTTGACAGAGAGATCACAAGTAGGCAGAGAGAGAGGAGGAAGCAGGCTCCCTGCTGAGCAGAGAGCCCGATGCGGGGCTCGATCCCAGGACCCTGAGATCATGACACAAGCCGAAGGCAGAGGCTTTAACTCACTGAGCCACCCAGGCGCCCCTAGATGTCTTCTTTTTAAGATCCTCCAAAAAGACATAAAATTATATATATGCCTTTCTTCCCTAAGTCTTATACATTATCATCCTGTAATGAAGAATAGTAGAATTCTGAGATCAAGAAGGAAATACTGAGGGGCACCTGGGTGGCTCAGTCAGTTAAGCATCCGCCTTCAGCTCAGGTCATGATCACAGGCCCTGGGATTGAGTCCGGCATGGGGCTCCCTGCTCAGTGTGAAGCCTGCTTTTCCCTCTTCCTCTGCCTGCTACTCTTTCTGCCTGTTCTCTCTCTCACACTACCTCTTTCTCTGTCAAAAAAATAAGTCAAATCTATAAATTTTTTTGAAAGAAGGAAATATTGATTCAAATGACAGGAACACAATGTACTAATGTACACATTTATTTAATTTTAACCATCCTCATCTCTATCATTTTGATTCATTTTTCTGTAATTTCCGTTCATTTCCCATATGTGTGGGTGCCTAAGTTTCATGAGGTGATGGAACAGAGGTCTAGGGGTAATAGCAGCTTGAGGCTCATTCTAAACTTTATTTTAATTAAGTGCTGTCTATCTACCTAATGCTGCCTGTTCTCACCAGTGTGATGGCATTGGACTGATTCTGCCCTGGAAAAAGGAAGACTACATACTTATCTCTAGTTTTGCTGTGATGGTTCCTGTTTCTGTGAAGAGATTCTTCCTGGTTATTTGATTTTAAAGGAAGAAATTCTTGTCACAGCACTGATGTTAGCACACATTACTAAATATCTAAGCCAACCAGCTACATATTTGACCCTCAGTTAGCACCCATTGTGTGCCAGGGGAAGAGGTGATAAGATAATCCATGTCCAAAAAAAACCTAAAATGAGCAACAAGAAGGAAAACCTCAGGTGAATTTTATCTAGTTCATGTGATACAGATACAGGAAAAAATCATCTATTAAAATGTAGAAAATCTTACATATTTGATGGCCATCATAACTTATTCCTGTTCCATTAATTTGAAAAGTACTCCCTAACAAACTCACCAATGTGTTTTTCAGTGTTAATGATTCATCTCTTATACATTTGCTGAGAAAA
Organism: Taxidea taxus jeffersonii; assembly: GCA_003697995.1. Classification (NCBI taxonomy): domain Eukaryota; kingdom Metazoa; phylum Chordata; class Mammalia; order Carnivora; family Mustelidae; genus Taxidea; species Taxidea taxus. Next base: position 3,012 of record RCUC01170122.1, read on the forward strand.
ATATGTTTAATATCCTGGGTCAAAATGAACTGTTGAAATTACTGAAGGTAAAGTATAATTAATCTGCATGAAATAATTAAATTATAAGAAAACACATTTGGGTGAATCCAGGAAGTTTACTATTTATTTATCTTAATTAATTTAGTGTCAAGAGTGCTTTTTATTAATTTATGAGACACTGTGAACTTAATAGCTTTTCCCAGATTTCAATATACAGCAAATGTATCTTCCGTGAAAAATTGAAATTGTTTTCCTCATTTTGATTTGTAGCAATATTTATCAAGTTCTGTTTTGCAGTTCATAGCATATATTTTATTTCATGAATGCTCTTTATTGATAGTGATTAGCTCTTTTGTTTCCATTTCAGAATAATTTAAAAATGATATATTTATATCATGCACATTGTTGGTCTAGTTCAAAATAACAAATCAGAGAATGTTACTATTCTTTTTGTTTATTCTAAATTTTGGCAGAAAAATTTCATAAGAATGCAAACATTCCATCTTCAATGTAATGTTAGAAATCACCTGAAGGGTCAGCATCAATTAATTCCCATTATACAAATCACTGGTATAAAGTGAAGAAACCATAGTTTGGATTTGTTTTGATCTGATAATGCTTCAACAAAGCAGAGCCCAAGATAATTTTAAAGTATTAGTGCCTATTAAAGTCACCCAAGAAACACTACCTGAGTTATACTTTTTTTTTTTTTTTTTAAGATTTTGTTTATTTGACAGATAGGAAGACAGCAAGAGAGGGAACACAGGCAGAAGTGGGAGAGTGAGAAACAGGCTTCCTGCTGAGCAGGGAGTGGATGTGGGGCTGAGTCCCAGGACCCTGGGATCATGACCTGAGCTGAAGGCAGACACTTAAAAACTGAGTCACCCAGGTGCCCCAACCACCTGACCTATCCTTAAAGTCAGGTTTCATGGTCAAAGCTGATGACCATTTGAAATTTAAAAGTTGACCAAAGGGGGACGCCTGGGTGGCTCAATTGGTTAAGCCGCTGCCTTCGGCTCAGGTCATGATCCCAGCATCCTGGGATCGAGTCCCGCATCGGGCTCCTTGCTCAGCAGTGAGCCTGCTTCTCCCTCTGCCTCTGCCTGCCACTCTGTCTGTCTGTGCTTGCTCTCTCTCTCTAACAAATAAATAAAATCTTTAAAAAAAAAAAAAGTTGACCAAAGGAAGGTCTTATTAACATCTATGCCCTGATTGAAAGTGATTCCACAAATGCCAGCCCAAGTTGTGGAGCACATTTTTGTGATATTGAAAAACATCTCTATTTCTTTAGCATTAAATGTCTCAGTCACTCAACCTACTGACTTGTGTGCAAAGGATTTGAGTTTCTGTAAATGCGAGAACGCCCTCTACTCTCTCCCTTTTCAGTCACATTTTAATTTCTCTTCTGAAGACTTTCAGTCATCTTTTACTTAATTCACAAACTTCCTTTGGCTATTAGTTTTTACCAAATAATGAATCACTTCCAAATCTAGTGTCCCCAAAACAACAATCATTTATTATTTTTCACAAGTTTGCAGATTGGCTGGTGAGGTCTATTGACCTTGCCCAGGATTGTCGGGCCAACACTAAACTCTTGCCTTAAATCAGAAAATAATCCAAAATTGCTCACATCTCTGGATGTTCATCTGGGACTCACTCACATATCTGGCAGTTAGCTGACTGTTCATTGATTTAAGATAACCTCAAGTGGGAAAATTTTCTCTGATTCATGTGGTCTTTCATTCCTCAGGCCATCTGTGCCAGTGGTTCACAAAACCACTTCCAAGATTCAATGATTCACTAGGAGAACTCCTAGGATTCCGTATATAGTCAAACTCATGGCTATGATTTATTATGCAAAAGGATACAAAGCAAAATCAGCAGAAACAAAGGCATGTGGAGAAAGTCCAAAGGAGACAGGGTACAAGTTTCTAAGACTCCTCTCCTAGTAGAGTCACCTAGGGCTATACTTAATTCCTCCAGCAATGAACTGTGACAACACATCTGAAATGTTGTATCCCAGGGAATTTCATTAGATTCAATATCCAGGATTTGTTAGGGGCTGGTAATATAAGCACTTTCTACCTGGCATATACCGGAATTCTACACTATCAGAACAAAAGCAGGAGTTCAACAAAAACCATACTGTTTAAACAAATATTTTAAGTACAGTGAGCCATCTTAATAGTTTCAGTGGTAAGAATATTTGAGAAATCCAAGTTTTCAGATGCCAGTTTAGGGCCCATCTAGCAAGCAGGTCTTTCCAAGGATAGTAACCTCAGACCTGCTATGTTAACTTTTTACTGGAAACTGTCCCAGCCTTGTTTCTTAGCTAAGGCTAAAGTTCCAAGAAGACAAGTGTAAATTCAAAAGGCCTCTTGAACACTAGGCTAGGAATTGGCATGCACTCACTTTTGACAGTGTACTGACCAAAGTCCAAAGAATCAAAATAAGAAGATATAGACTCCATCGCTTTGTGGAGTGAATGCAAGATCTCATTGACAAGGGCATAGATAGTCATTAATTGTGACCACAGAAGGAATCAATCTGCCATATTTCCCAAACTTCTATCTTTCATCTTAGGAAGTTGTGCTAAGCTTATGACTTGCCTGCTCCTGCCCAAGCAGACGTCTTCCATTATGAGCTTCTATCACATTTCCTTTTGCGTCACATCTGGATAAGATTCTTGTCATTTTCCAAAAGCTAATTCTCAACTTCGGTTTCACTTTGGTGTCTCTCACAGAACTGAAAGCACTGGACAGACTGTTGGGGTTCTCTAATTTCTTCTTTCACCCTTAGTGTGTGAGTTTGCAATGGAACAGCTGTAACTTCTCAAGGATTTGGGAGATGACTTCTTAGGCAATCCACAAATGGGCCTCGATCAACTTCAGCTCCAGAGACTCAAAGTGTCTATATCCACTGACAAACTGCAGTCACTGTCACACCCAAGAGGTTGAAACTCCCTGGACTCAGTCCAAGCAAGAGCAGCCAAATCCCAGACTGATCCCATCTCAGGGAGTCCAATCCCATAACTTTCCAAGAGCTCATCCAGCACTCCTTGGGCAGCTGGTGGAGAATATTTCAGGGAAAATTCCAGGACAGACCAACAGAGATCTCAAATTCTAAGTTTGGGGGAGACTAATTACATGGAAATTAGAAATAACTGATGCCCAACCCTCATTCCCTTTGACATTTTCAGACTAGCTGTGATCAAACCAGAGCATGTCACTCATGGGAGAGTGTTATGGCTTTTATTGGTAAAATGTCACAGCTGTAACAGTTCCTTTTTAGTGGAGTACAGTCTTAATACCCAAAATAGCAGATTTTAGCATGGACTTTAAAGGAACATTCCTCTTAGGACTCTTTCCCGGACAATATAATTCCTCCCCACGACATTTCCTTGGCAGGACAATCTGACCAACTTTGTCTCGGCCCAGACATGACAACACTAACTGCTCTTTCTCATGAGCTAATGAACTGCTCAATCTGATCACCTTCTTCCCGCATTCATCTGGCCTGACTTTTACAGCTAATTCAATTTCATGCCTAATAGAATGATTTTGAATACAGCAACATTCCTTTAAGTGAAAAAGCACTTATAATATTTTTAAAGATTGGCAATTTTCTGGTGAATTTTTGATAGAAAGGCTTTCATGCTGTACACAAACACCATAAATGTATATAGTTTAATATCCAAAGTAAAGACACGCCATTGAAAATATATTTGTATTTAATCAAAACTGGTCTGTTCTCAGTTAAGACATCAATAAATTTTAAGGATTAAACAAAAGTTTTTCTCATCTAAATGTCATTTTTTATACAGGATTGCTTGCTAAAATCTTTCAAAAGAGTATTCTGATTCTGTAAGAAGTGAATTATTTAGTAAGAAAAAATAACTAACTCACATTTGTACTTAGTACAGGAAAGGCATGACAGAGAAGACTTCATATATTTTATCATAATCATAACAATAAATCTAACAACTTTGCTCAGGGGTACCATTTTGCAGATGAAAAAGCAAAGAGTTACAGAGCTTTAGTGGTTTAATCAAGAACATGCTGATGAGTAGCAAGATCAGATTGGAATTCAGTTCTGTCTGACTCAAGAGACCAAACATGATTTAAAATAGTCAGTATACTTAGATATATACCATATACCAACACAAGAACACACACTCACATACACACAAACATACACACACAGTCTATAGTTGGACATTTTGTAACTTAGAAAAACGTTACCCCCTTAATTACTTTTTAATCTTCAAAACAGTGTTATCTAATACTTTAATCATGTGCCATAACTGGAATGAAGCCACTTAAATATGTTATATTGACTATATTCTGGAATGTTCCCTTAGATCCTAAGACTTAGAAGAAGATTGTTGCTAGGATTTTATTTTTTTTTTCCAAAATGATGATTCTTGGCAGTCAAAGTATGATTTTACTCACAGGAACATTGTCTTAGGGAATTTTCTTGGTAGGAAAATTTTGAAGAGAATTTATAGAAAATACCACTCAGAAAGAAAACTTCCCTTTCAAGGCAGTCTGTACGAAGGCTGGCACTGTCAGAAAATGCCTAAGAAGAGATTCCAAAATGAATCATGGAGACTTTCTCAAAAAGATTCTAATAAATATTAAGAACATGCACCCTAACTTGGAAATGAATTTAACTTTATTCAATGGAATTTTATCTAAAGCATTATAGAGATATGCTGTTATGGTTTCTTTCTTTGTTTCTTAACTATGTCTGTCATGTCTTATCCAAGGAGTTGGCTAGTGGGAGCCTGAGTAGAGGGACATACGTTTTGATTTTGCCAGAAAAATTATGAGTGCATTGGCCATAATCTGAAAAAAAGAAGAAAAACCATCAAGTTTTACAAAGATATCTTCAACAGTTAAACTGTCCCTTTGGAGATGAGAGCAAAATAAAGAGCATCTGAAACATATGTTTGTTTTGCTTTGTTTGTTTGTTGTTTGGCAAATCTTCCTCCTCGCTCAGTTTCCTAGAAGAAAGAAAAGCAGTAACCCTCAAGAAAGCACTTTAATTTCAGAGTCCATCAATTTCCTACCCTATAGAACATACAAGACTCAGAGCTATTGTTTAGGGAAGACTCTAGTTTACAGGGCACATGAGGGAACACTAACAAGGCTCATGGAGCCAGGAATGTGCATAGTTCCAGGGAGAAATAAGTCTTTGTTCTACCTTCTGATAATAACACGATTAACTAACACTTATGTGAAACATGTTATAATCCAAACACTGTATTAAGCACATTGCATGTATAAAACTAATAAATCCTTGGCGTACTCTAATTTTGTCCCTTGTACAGACTAGGAAACTGAGAACGGAGGTTGGGTCACCCGTCCACATTAACGCAGAATCAATGTAATGCATTGAACATGAAAATCAGCATTATATTCCCCCCATCTACTACCCTATCCTGCCTCTGAAATAAGATCCCAACTGATGGGATTAAGAACACGTCTTTGGGATCACCTTTTCCTAGCAGAGGCCAGATGGACTCCACATCACGCCACAGAGCCACTACAATTCTGGACAGATCCTGCAGTTATGAAGAGAGGAAGAAATCAGGAAGAACTGTATGTCTTCACTAAGCCAAAATTGGTATCCCTGCAGTGAAAATCCAGACGATCCATGTCATATGAACTTCATTAGAGCACCATGAATAACCTCTTGAGACATGACCTACCGCATATAAAACCTTTTCGAATCTTGCCCAAGCTTCTCTACGTCACCAACAAGAATCCAGAGAGGGAACTCCAGATTAAAATTAGGGCTTGCTAAACCCATTCATCTTTTTGTTACACTTTTTTAGCCTTCTCTTCTATTTTTCTCCCTTCTCTTCTCAAGATGGTTTGCGTCCTCCCAGATCTCTCTCTTTCCAAAGTCCTTTTCTCTTTGGACCTATTGCTAAAAAAAATATTATGAGATGTGCTTTTCCACACTGAAACTGTGAGGGATACAGATCAGAAGAAAGAGTCGTGAGCTTGTCTCTTTTCCTTATAGCATTTCCCTTGCAATTATCATGACGATTTTTTTTTTACTTTATTTAAGCTTTATTTAAACATATGATGTAACCCCACCACCCTCACCCAACCCCTCTTCCCCCCACCCCCCTCAGTTTGTTTTATGACATTAAGAGTCTCTTTTGGTTTTTCTCCCTCCCGATCCCATCTTCTTTCATTTTTACTTTTCCTACCACCTTAACTCCCACTCCCGTTGCATCTCCACTTCCTCATATCAGGGAGATCATGTGGTAGTTGTCTTTCTCCAGTTGACTTATTTCGCTAAGCATAATACGCTCTAGTTCCATCCATGTCGTCGCTGGTGCAACCACTCTGGAAAACAGCATGGAGGTTCCTTAAAAAATTGAAAATAGAGCTACCTTATGACCCAGCAATTGCACTACTGGGTATTTATCCTAAAGATACAAACGTAGTGATCCAAAGGGGCACGTGTACCCGAATGTTTATAGCAGCAATGTCCACAATAGCCAAGTTATGGAAAGAACCTAGATGTCCATCAACAGATGAATGGATAAAGAAGATGTGGTATATATATACGATGGAATACTATGCAGCCATCAAAAGAAATGAAATCTTACCATTTGCGACGACATGGATGGAACTAGAGCGTATCATGACGATTTTTAACCGTATTCTTTCCATGACCGCTTCCTGTGGTGGTTGCCCACTTCTGTCTATATCCCACCTTCAGAACTTAGAACGTGGACTTTTCCTTGAGAGAGGGATTCTTAAAAATAGTGTATCTATCAACATTCAGGTAACAAATTCAGTAACCAAAAAGCAAATATAAATAAATTAAGCTTTCTAGACATAACTTTGTTAGTAAAGTCCAGTGCAGAGCACATACATCTCAGCTGACTTGCATGCTTGATAACTTATCAATTACAGCCATTTAGAGACACATTTAGGGCTAACTTTCAGAGAATAACTCTGTTAGACCACAACTGTTCATGGGACAGGTATTTGGAAAGCCCCCTTGGAGAACTATGGGTTGTGTTTTTTGCTGGCATGCTGCTCTAAGCTTCAATGGATCTATTCAGATTTCTTTTCTAGGAATTTTATCTTCTGTCTACACAGAGATTTTTTTTTTCCTTCAGCTTCTAGAACACTTGATAAGTAATCCTAAAGAACCACATGTTTTAAACCGTGTTTAGAAAGTTTCTTCAGGGCAAGTGGGTGGCTCAGTTGGTTAAGCAACTGCCTTTGGGCTCAGGTCATGATCCTGGAGTCCCGGGATCAAGTCCCACATCAGGCTCCCTGCTCAGCAGGGAATCTGCTTCTCCCACTGACCTCTCTCCTCTCATGATCTCTCTCTCTCTCTCTCTCAAATAAATAAACAAAATCTTAAAAAAAAAAAAAAAAGAAAAAGAAAGTTTCTTCAGCCTTTGAGATTTCCACCTCTTAATTGCAAAATGAGCAGCTGATCCAACTGGAAGCAGACCATTCCAGTTTACCAGCATAGTCCATACTCAAGACTTATTAGATGTGTGCTAATAGTGAGTTTACATTTGAAGAAATTATATATATGAAAAGAGAAAAATTTATCCACTTAGATCATTTAGGTGTGCAATTACAACCACTGAGTAACTCTCAATTTTTGTGACTCTATGAACATTTTCTTAGGAAAACATAGCTACAGAATTCTATGGCTTGTGCGAAACAATATATACTTCCATTTAGAACTTCTTTTTCGATCCACAAGAAGCTTAAAGTTGGATGGAGTTCAATTTCTATAAATTTATTTTGTAGGAACATAAAATGAAACTTCTAAAGAAATTAGACTTCACCCATTTCACACCTCAGTTTCTTTTATTTGCTTACATATTATGTGATCTTGACTTAAAATTTGAAAGTGTCTTCCTCATTAGTTCTATTTGAAATTGCTGCATATTTTTCTTTATTTTCAAATATAATTTCACTCGGTTTCCCCCTTAGATGCATGATTCATCAAATGCTGATTTTATAGACATCAGATTCAGAATCAAATAATTATAATCAAGGTTTGAGTAGTAATTTACCTCTCTGAACACACCAACCAGTCAGTTGCTAAAATATACAATATTCTCAATATAATAGAATATTTATATTGTGAATGCAGATGTTATATAACAAAGATTCTAGTGTTTGAAGAAACATTTAGAAGTTAAATTACTGTAGAAATTGCCCTTGCATATTTTGATCAATGATCACATGGCCTTTTCTGGAACATTTCCAGAACCTCATTACTTCACAAAACAGTTCTAGTCAGTAAAGCTTTTTCATTGGACTGAGCACCAAATTTCTCCATTTAGCCCAGAGTTTGTTCTTAGACAACCCAGAATAACCTTAGTCATTTTTATCCAAGATAATCCTCATATATATTCTACTTTCTATAAAATTCCCCTTTACTGATGTTTATAGAAGTCATAATAAGTGAAAACTAAGAAAACCAAAGACTTATGCTTTCTTCAGACACATTCTATGTCTAATTATATCTCACATATCGAGAAAAAAATTAAACTAAAGGTCAGGAAGGGGAAAACAATTAGGAGAAAACAAAATATATATTTGTTTTTAAGGATGAATTTCCTAATTAAGTATTTGAGATACATCACACACCTAAGTCAAATATTTTATAGTTTAAGAGCTATAATATTAAAAGTAATATTAATACAATCTACATGGTTTTTAATATTTCACCTTTTAAAAACATCCAGCAATTGGCTGAACCAATGTAAAACATCTTCATATTATTTTTATCTTTACTGATGTAACATGATACATGAATGTCTCATCCATTGTTTTGTGAAAATGATTTCTTTTTGAGATGTGAGGACTTGTTTAGTTTAGTCTAAAAATAACAAAGGAAATCGTAAAGAATATAATAGAATATCTTATTGGCTTTGCTACAACAGATGGAACAATAAATTTCTAAGGATGTACATTGTTATTACTGGACAAAACATAAAGTTAATGAGATGTGTCTTTAACAGATAAGGATGGCTCTCGTGACGTTCATGAGTTTAGATTTTAGTCTTCTGTGTGGCAGACTCTCATGTCTTTATTTTGATTTTTCTCTACTTTCTTATGAATTATTCTATTTGACAGGTAATTTTACATAAAAATATCCCTGACAGGCAATATTCTAGAAATGTAATTTTTATATCTTTTATTTTTAAAGGATGGGCCCCTTAGATCATTTCCTTAGGATGAAGTAATATGAGAAAAATAAATTTTCTTCCCTGGCCTTGAAATGTACTGGAGTCGTAGTAACACTAATTTAAGTTATTAACAATTATTTAAGTTATTAACACTACTTTGTGTAACGTATTACTTACATTCTTAGCATAATCTATGGGCTGTCTACGTCTATCTATAGTGTTGAACCATCATCTTTTTCTGCTTTTATTTTTATTTTCCTTGAAAACCCTTTTCTATGTTATGCAAACTTCTCTTTGTATTTCCTTCACTTGTTTTTTTTACGTGTTCCCTAACGTCGATTGACAATGGTCATAGTCTGAACAGTTACGCTTGTTTATATTTGGGTTCATGTTTGTAATTAGTCCATGATTTACATAAGAGTTCCCAACCTGAGTTGCCTTGGCGTTAGCGGTCAAGTTGGCGAAGGATATTATCAACAAATGACTCTGCTAAAAGTAGATGTACTCAGCTGGGGCCAAATGCTGGCTGTCAGTTACTGCAGCACACAACTCAGGGTCAGTTCCTGCCTTCGTTTTCTTACGCACAACTACGGTGGAAATCAGTGTTGATGCAACTGGAACTGAGCAGGAGTGCCTGCGGGAGGGTTTGACCCGGCAATCACTGAAAATAGGACTTGGCTTGGGATTTGTTTGAGTGGAGTACCTCACGTTGGACCATGGGAAAGGAGGAGGGAGAAAGTAAAGAAAGGAAACGTCTGCCTGGTTTTGGGTTTTCCGGTAGAACAAAATGCTCGGAGCCTCATATATAAAACAAATGAATGTATTGCAGGAGATATGATGATATGATATTAAAATATAGAAAGTCTACATGACAAATTAAATTCCTTACAACAAAAGGCCACTGATAGATATGTAGAACAGCAAATTGATAATTTTATACATTTCTAAATTTTAAGATTTTTATTCATTTATTTGTCAGGCAGAGAAAATAGCAGGGGGAGTGGGAGGCAGAAGGAGAAACAGGCTCCCCTCTGAGCAAGGAGCTCCACTCGGGACTGGATCCCAGGACCCTGGAATCATGACCTGAGCAGAAGGCAGATGCTTAATCTACTGAGCCAGCCATGCACCCCAATTTTATGCATTTCTTATGTATAGCCCGCATACTTTTCAACCTCTTCAAAGTCCTCCTAGGTTCCCTTCCAGCCCTACCAATACCAAGTGACTGATTTCATCCAGTGGAAATTCTCCCTTACTCTTCTCTCTGGCTCACAAACTGTCCTTGGCTTTATCCTTGATTTATTTTCCTTTCTGTTGCAGATGTGAAAGTGTCTTTCTTCTTCCGTGGCACTCCCCACCCATTGGTTCTCTGGTTGTGTTCTGTCCTGAATGTTCTAGGCTATTGTTCTCCCCCCTTGTCGTTGTCCCTTTCTTTTCTCTTCCCTTTTGCTTTTTCTTTGGAGTTTTAATTAGGACGTGACTGCTAGAAACAAAGATGCATGAGGATAGCTCAAGAAAATGTAAGGCAGCCCATAATAATATGAAAGTAGAGAAAGCAGAAGCTTTATGTGTTTATGTGAAAGCAACAGTGTTATGAGTTTGCACCATTGACTTCAGAGGCAGGAGGCCATGAAACTTTGGTGTTCCACCATTAGCTTTCTTAGTCCACTCTTTCTGGGCTTCTTCATCTTGTTTCTTTAGCTCTTCCTAACAACTGGCTCTTTCACTATCTACAGTCTGCTCTCTTGTATTTAATGCTTCCTCATAGTCTTTTCTTAAGAACAATGGACTTGTTTATTCTCTGATCCCCCTGCTAACTAAACTATTTCCTGAACATTTTTAACTCAGATACCTGAAAGGTAGAATCTATCTGATATAATTCATACCTGATTGGACAGAAGATTCTGCCATGAATTACCTCACAGGCTTTAGTTACGCTGTTCAGTGTTTGTGTCTGATGCATTTTAGTCTGATCGTTTATGAGCTAGATGAACAAGATTCTATGATAATAAATATTGATACATAAGGCCATGAAGAGTATTGAATAACTTCATTTACTTGTGTTTATGACTATTTCCAGACTGGCTTTAGAGCATATATTTGTTATTTTCTCCTTTGCCATCAAATGTGAACATTTCTAACCAGTATCCCATTCAGCTTGAGATAAAAATTTAAGGGATATCAAAAAATTCAGGAACCAAGAGAAATAATGCCTTAATGCAATTTTTTTATCTTTTATATATTTTTAAATATTTTATTTATTTATTTTTGTGAGAGAGAGTGTGCACAGGCAGGGAGGAGGGGCAGAAGGAGAAGCAGACTCCCCACTAAGCAAGGAGCCAGATACAAGACTTGATCCCAGAACCCTGGAATCATGACCTGAGTCAAAGGCAGACACTTAACCAACTGAGCTACCCAGGACCCCTAATGCAATACTTGTTATTGTTTTTGTTTTTGTGATCTAACTTTATTTTTAAACAGCCAAAGGTGATTCTATTTTTTTTTCTTTTTTTTTAATTTAATTTTACTCTTTCAGTATTCCAAGATTCATTGT
>RCUC01170123.1:0-14749 GCA_003697995.1 Taxidea taxus jeffersonii
CTTTCTTTCTTTCTTTCTTTCTTTCTTTCTTTCTTTCTTTCTTTCTTCTTCTTTCAAAAGCACACCAGCAAGCAGGACTGCGGGGATGGTCAGAAGGAGAGAAGGAGAGTCCCAAGCAGGTTCCTGCTCAGTGTGGAGCCTATTTCAGAGCTTGATCTCACAACCCAAAGATCATAACCTGAGCTGAAATCAAGAGTTGGACACTTAACTGACTGAGCCACCAGGCACCAGGACTGGGGTAACTTAAGATGAGACATAAAATAGGAATCACATATAGGTTTCCAAAGTCATTTAAAAAGGTTTTGGTGAAAGTGACTGAACATCCATTCTGTGCCTGGCTATTTCTGTTGTTTTAGAAAGATGTATAGAAGCAGCAAAGTGTAGTGTGGCCTCATGCTTCACTAAGGGGATGGTAAGTGGTCCCTGTTGGCAAGGGCTCATAAAAAAGACCCAACATTCCAGGCCTTCCAACAATGGACTTCCCATTATGTGGAGTAGCATCAGCTTAATTGTTCCTATTTACGTCTTCAGCTTAAGCCCAGGACCTACTTTACAACATCCGTGGAGTCCATTATAGACCTTCCACATTTTGAAGGCCATTTTTTAGTTAATTGCACACAGGACTGGTTCAAGCTTTCAAAATTCCATCTATATTTAACACTGTTTTTGTCAGGTTTCTCCATTCTTAATGTTCTGTCCTTCTAGAACCCCTCAATACCAAAGTTTGTATCTGTTAGGGTTCTCCAGAGAAACAGAGCCAATCAGATGTATGTAAGTAAAAGGAGATTCATTACAAGAAACTGGATCCCACAATTATGAAGGTTAGTAAATCCATTCCGCAGTGTGGGCCAGCAGGCTGAAGACTCAGGAAAGCCAATGGTGGAGAAAAAGTCCAAAGGCAGGTCTGCTAGAGAATTTCCCTCTTGCTCACGGAGCCTGGTCTTTTTTGTTCTATTTAGGCCTCCAGTTAAATGGATGAACCCACTCACCTTATGGAGAGCAATCTGCTTCCTCAAAATTTACCAATTAAAATATTAATCTCATCCAAAATGCCATCTAGATGGACATATAAATTAACCTTCACATTTACCTTGGGCTAGATTAAATTTTTAGACTGGGCATTCTCCCCAGTACCTGACTAGGTAATTAATTAACAAAACAAAACAAAAACTTCATGTCTGTTCAACAGTGATTTGTCTTTCATTTATAATTCTGTCACTTCCATAGAGCATCAGGAGACAGTGGGGCAAGAGTGCCTCTCAAACCCACCTACTCTGTCTGTAATTTTTAAAAAATATATTATTTATTTATTCCAGGGTCGGGGCGGGGAGCAGAGGGGGAGGGACAAGTGGATTCTATGCCCAGCCCAGAGCCTGATGTAGGGCTTGGTCCCAGGACCCTGAGATCATGACTTAAGCCAGAACCAAGAGTCAGAAACTTAACTAACTGATCCACCTAGGCACCCTGTAATTCTACTTTAATCTGTATAAATTATGTATTTAACCTGGGCTAATGAACAAAAAGTGGTATAACATTTTATGGTTATAAGTTCATATAATGGTAATTATGATTTTTTTTCTTGAAGAATAAGCTCAAATTAATATGAAATAATATTTTTGTATCTTAAACACACTCCATATTTTTCATGTTTTAAAAAAGAGCTATATAGTCACGTACTTCTTTCTCTACATTTTCATAATTTTAAAACATTTTGTATATATGTATTGATTTCTGTGAAAAATTTAGATGTCTTCTTTTTTTCTTTTTTAAAGATTTTATTTATTTATTTGACAGAGAGATCACAAGTAGGCAGAGAGAGAGGAGGAAGCAGGCTCCCTGCTGAGCAGAGAGCCCGATGCGGGGCTCGATCCCAGGACCCTGAGATCATGACACAAGCCGAAGGCAGAGGCTTTAACTCACTGAGCCACCCAGGCGCCCCTAGATGTCTTCTTTTTAAGATCCTCCAAAAAGACATAAAATTATATATATGCCTTTCTTCCCTAAGTCTTATACATTATCATCCTGTAATGAAGAATAGTAGAATTCTGAGATCAAGAAGGAAATACTGAGGGGCACCTGGGTGGCTCAGTCAGTTAAGCATCCGCCTTCAGCTCAGGTCATGATCACAGGCCCTGGGATTGAGTCCGGCATGGGGCTCCCTGCTCAGTGTGGAGCCTGCTTTTCCCTCTTCCTCTGCCTGCTACTCTTTCTGCCTGTTCTCTCTCTCACACTACCTCTTTCTCTGTCAAAAAAATAAGTCAAATCTATAAATTTTTTTGAAAGAAGGAAATATTGATTCAAATGACAGGAACACAATGTACTAATGTACACATTTATTTAATTTTAACCATCCTCATCTCTATCATTTTGATTCATTTTTCTGTAATTTCCGTTCATTTCCCATATGTGTGGGTGCCTAAGTTTCATGAGGTGATGGAACAGAGGTCTAGGGGTAATAGCAGCTTGAGGCTCATTCTAAACTTTATTTTAATTAAGTGCTGTCTATCTACCTAATGCTGCCTGTTCTCACCAGTGTGATGGCATTGGACTGATTCTGCCCTGGAAAAAGGAAGACTACATACTTATCTCTAGTTTTGCTGTGATGGTTCCTGTTTCTGTGAAGAGATTCTTCCTGGTTATTTGATTTTAAAGGAAGAAATTCTTGTCACAGCACTGATGTTAGCACACATTACTAAATATCTAAGCCAACCAGCTACATATCTGACCCTCAGTTAGCACCCATTGTGTGCCAGGGGAAGAGGTGATAAGATAATCCATGTCCAAAAAAAACCTAAAATGAGCAACAAGAAGGAAAACCTCAGGTGAATTTTATCTAGTTCATGTGATACAGATACAGGAAAAAATCATCTATTAAAATGTAGAAAATCTTACATATTTGATGGCCATCATAACTTATTTCTGTTCCATTAATTTGAAAAGTACTCCCTAACAAACTCACCAATGTGTTTTTCAGTGTTAATGATTCATCTCTTATACATTCGCTGAGAAAAATATGTTTAATGTCCTGGGTCAAAATGAACTGTTGAAATTACTGAAGGTAAAGTATAATTAATCTGCATGAAATAATTAAATTATAAGAAAACACATTTGGGTGAATCCAGGAAGTTTACTATTTATTTATCTTAATTAATTTAGTGTCAAGAGTGCTTTTTATTAATTTATGAGACACTGTGAACTTAATAGCTTTTCCCAGATTTCAATATACAGCAAATGTATCTTCCGTGAAAAATTGAAATTGTTTTCCTCATTTTGATTTGTAGCAATATTTATCAAGTTCTGTTTTGCAGTTCATAGCATATATTTTATTTCATGAATGCTCTTTATTGATAGTGATTAGCTCTTTTGTTTCCATTTCAGAATAATTTAAAAATGATATATTTATATCATGCACATTGTTGGTCTAGTTCAAAATAACAAATCAGAGAATGTTACTATTCTTTTTGTTTATTCTAAATTTTGGCAGAAAAATTTCATAAGAATGCAAACATTCCATCTTCAATGTAATGTTAGAAATCACCTGAAGGGTCAGCATCAATTAATTCCCATTATACAAATCACTGGTATAAAGTGAAGAAACCATAGTTTGGATTTGTTTTGATCTGATAATGCTTCAACAAAGCAGAGCCCAAGATAATTTTAAAGTATTAGTGCCTATTAAAGTCACCCAAGAAACACTACCTGAGTTATACTTTTTTTTTTTTTTTTAAGATTTTGTTTATTTGACAGATAGGAAGACAGCAAGAGAGGGAACACAGGCAGAAGTGGCAGAGTGAGAAACAGGCTTCCTGCTGAGCAGGGAGTGGATGTGGGGCTGAGTCCCAGGACCCTGGGATCATGACCTGAGCTGAAGGCAGACACTTAAAAACTGAGTCACCCAGGTGCCCCAACCACCTGACCTATCCTTAAAGTCAGGTTTCATGGTCAAAGCTGATGACCATTTGAAATTTAAAAGTTGACCAAAGGGGGACGCCTGGGTGGCTCAGTTGGTTAAGCCGCTGCCTTCGGCTCAGGTCATGATCCCAGCGTCCTGGGATCGAGTCCCACATCGAGCTCCTTGCTCAGCAGTGAGCCTGCTTCTCCCTCTGCCTCTGCCTGCCGCTCTGTCTGTCTGTGCTTGCTCTCTCTCTCTAACAAATAAATAAAATCTTTAAAAAAAAAAAAAGTTGACCAAAGGAAGGTCTTATTAACATCTATGCCCTGATTGAAAGTGATTCCACAAATGCCAGCCCAAGTTGTGGAGCACATTTTTGTGATATTGAAAAACATCTCTATTTCTTTAGCATTAAATGTCTCAGTCACTCAACCTACTGACTTGTGTGCAAAGGATTTGAGTTTCTGTAAATGCGAGAACGCCCTCTACTCTCTCCCTTTTCAGTCACATTTTAATTTCTCTTCTGAAGACTTTCAGTCATCTTTTACTTAATTCACAAACTTCCTTTGGCTAATAGTTTTTACCGAATAATGAATCACTTCCAAATCTAGTGTCCCCAAAACAACAATCATTTATTATTTTTCACAAGTTTGCAGATTGGCTGGTGAGGTCTATTGACCTTGCCCAGGATTGTCGGGCCAACACTAAACTCTTGCCTTAAATCAGAAAATAATCCAAAATTGCTCACATCTCTGGATGTTCATCTGGGACTCACTCACATATCTGGCAGTTAGCTGACTGTTCATTGATTTAAGATAACCTCAAGTGGGAAAATTTTCTCTGATTCATGTGGTCTTTCATTCCTCAGGCCATCTGTGCCAGTGGTTCACAAAACCACTTCCAAGATTCAATGATTCACTAGGAGAACTCCTAGGATTCCGTATATAGTCAAACTCATGGCTATGATTTATTATGCAAAAGGATACAAAGCAAAATCAGCAGAAACAAAGGCATGTGGAGAAAGTCCAAAGGAGACAGGGTACAAGTTTCTAAGACTCCTCTCCTAGTAGAGTCACCTAGGGCTATACTTAATTCCTCCAGCAATGAACTGTGACAACACATCTGAAATGTTGTATCCCAGGGAATTTCATTAGATTCAATATCCAGGATTTGTTAGGGGCTGGTAATATAAGCACTTTCTACCTGGCATATACCGGAATTCTACACTATCAGAACAAAAGCAGGAGTTCAACAAAAACCATACTGTTTAAACAAATATTTTAAGTACAGTGAGCCATCTTAATAGTTTCAGTGGTAAGAATATTTGAGAAATCCAAGTTTTCAGATGCCAGTTTAGGGCCCATCTAGCAAGCAGGTCTTTCCAAGGATAGTAACCTCAGACCTGCTATGTTAACTTTTTACTGGAAACTGTCCCAGCCTTGTTTCTTAGCTAAGGCTAAAGTTCCAAGAAGACAAGTGTAAATTCAAAAGGCCTCTTGAACACTAGGCTAGGAATTGGCATGCACTCACTTTTGACAGTGTACTGACCAAAGTCCAAAGAATCAAAATAAGAAGATATAGACTCCATCGCTTTGTGGAGTGAATGCAAGATCTCATTGACAAGGGCATAGATAGTCATTAATTGTGACCACAGAAGGAATCAATCTGCCATATTTCCCAAACTTCTATCTTTCATCTTAGGAAGTTGTGCTAAGCTTATGACTTGCCTGCTCCTGCCCAAGCAGACGTCTTCCATTATGAGCTTCTATCACATTTCCTTTTGCGTCACATCTGGATAAGATTCTTGTCATTTTCCAAAAGCTAATTCTCAACTTCGGTTTCACTTTGGTGTCTCTCACAGAACTGAAAGCACTGGACAGACTGTTGGGGTTCTCTAATTTCTTCTTTCACCCTTAGTGTGTGAGTTTGCAATGGAACAGCTGTAACTTCTCAAGGATTTGGGAGATGACTTCTTAGGCAATCCACAAATGGGCCTCGATCAACTTCAGCTCCAGAGACTCAAAGTGTCTATATCCACTGACAAACTGCAGTCACTGTCACACCCAAGAGGTTGAAACTCCCTGGACTCAGTCCAAGCAAGAGCAGCCAAATCCCAGACTGATCCCATCTCAGGGAGTCCAATCCCATAACTTTCCAAGAGCTCATCCAGCACTCCTTGGGCAGCTGGTGGAGAATATTTCAGGGAAAATTCCAGGACAGACCAACAGAGATCTCAAATTCTAAGTTTGGGGGAGACTAATTACATGGAAATTAGAAATAACTGATGCCCAACCCTCATTCCCTTTGACATTTTCAGACTAGCTGTGATCAAACCAGAGCATGTCACTCATGGGAGAGTGTTATGGCTTTTATTGGTAAAATGTCACAGCTGTAACAGTTCCTTTTTAGTGGAGTACAGTCTTAATACCCAAAATAGCAGATTTTAGCATGGACTTTAAAGGAACATTCCTCTTAGGACTCTTTCCCGGACAATATAATTCCTCCCCACGACATTTCCTTGGCAGGACAATCTGACCAACTTTGTCTCGGCCCAGACATGACAACACTAACTGCTCTTTCTCATGAGCTAATGAACTGCTCAATCTGATCACCTTCTTCCCGCATTCATCTGGCCTGACTTTTACAGCTAATTCAATTTCATGCCTAATAGAATGATTTTGAATACAGCAACATTCCTTTAAGTGAAAAAGCACTTATAATATTTTTAAAGATTGGCAATTTTCTGGTGAATTTTTGATAGAAAGGCTTTCATGCTGTACACAAACACCATAAATGTATATAGTTTAATATCCAAAGTAAAGACACGCCATTGAAAATATATTTGTATTTAATCAAAACTGGTCTGTTCTCAGTTAAGACATCAATAAATTTTAAGGATTAAACAAAAGTTTTTCTCATCTAAATGTCATTTTTTATACAGGATTGCTTGCTAAAATCTTTCAAAAGAGTATTCTGATTCTGTAAGAAGTGAATTATTTAGTAAGAAAAAATAACTAACTCACATTTGTACTTAGTACAGGAAAGGCATGACAGAGAAGACTTCATATATTTTATCATAATCATAACAATAAATCTAACAACTTTGCTCAGGGGTACCATTTTGCAGATGAAAAAGCAAAGAGTTACAGAGCTTTAGTGGTTTAATCAAGAACATGCTGATGAGTAGCAAGATCAGATTGGAATTCAGTTCTGTCTGACTCAAGAGACCAAACATGATTTAAAATAGTCAGTATACTTAGATATATACCATATACCAACACAAGAACACACACTCACATACACACAAACATACACACACAGTCTATAGTTGGACATTTTGTAACTTAGAAAAACGTTACCCCCTTAATTACTTTTTAATCTTCAAAACAGTGTTATCTAATACTTTAATCATGTGCCATAACTGGAATGAAGCCACTTAAATATGTTATATTGACTATATTCTGGAATGTTCCCTTAGATCCTAAGACTTAGAAGAAGATTGTTGCTAGGATTTTATTTTTTTTTTCCAAAATGATGATTCTTGGCAGTCAAAGTATGATTTTACTCACAGGAACATTGTCTTAGGGAATTTTCTTGGTAGGAAAATTTTGAAGAGAATTTATAGAAAATACCACTCAGAAAGAAAACTTCCCTTTCAAGGCAGTCTGTACGAAGGCTGGCACTGTCAGAAAATGCCTAAGAAGAGATTCCAAAATGAATCATGGAGACTTTCTCAAAAAGATTCTAATAAATATTAAGAACATGCACCCTAACTTGGAAATGAATTTAACTTTATTCAATGGAATTTTATCTAAAGCATTATAGAGATATGCTGTTATGGTTTCTTTCTTTGTTTCTTAACTATGTCTGTCATGTCTTATCCAAGGAGTTGGCTAGTGGGAGCCTGAGTAGAGGGACATACGTTTTGATTTTGCCAGAAAAATTATGAGTGCATTGGCCATAATCTGAAAAAAAGAAGAAAAACCATCAAGTTTTACAAAGATATCTTCAACAGTTAAACTGTCCCTTTGGAGATGAGAGCAAAATAAAGAGCATCTGAAACATATGTTTGTTTTGCTTTGTTTGTTTGTTGTTTGGCAAATCTTCCTCCTCGCTCAGTTTCCTAGAAGAAAGAAAAGCAGTAACCCTCAAGAAAGCACTTTAATTTCAGAGTCCATCAATTTCCTACCCTATAGAACATACAAGACTCAGAGCTATTGTTTAGGGAAGACTCTAGTTTACAGGGCACATGAGGGAACACTAACAAGGCTCATGGAGCCAGGAATGTGCATAGTTCCAGGGAGAAATAAGTCTTTGTTCTACCTTCTGATAATAACACGATTAACTAACACTTATGTGAAACATGTTATAATCCAAACACTGTATTAAGCACATTGCATGTATAAAACTAATAAATCCTTGGCGTACTCTAATTTTGTCCCTTGTACAGACTAGGAAACTGAGAACGGAGGTTGGGTCACCCGTCCACATTAACGCAGAATCAATGTAATGCATTGAACATGAAAATCAGCATTATATTCCCCCCATCTACTACCCTATCCTGCCTCTGAAATAAGATCCCAACTGATGGGATTAAGAACACGTCTTTGGGATCACCTTTTCCTAGCAGAGGCCAGATGGACTCCACATCACGCCACAGAGCCACTACAATTCTGGACAGATCCTGCAGTTATGAAGAGAGGAAGAAATCAGGAAGAACTGTATGTCTTCACTAAGCCAAAATTGGTATCCCTGCAGTGAAAATCCAGACGATCCATGTCATATGAACTTCATTAGAGCACCATGAATAACCTCTTGAGACATGACCTACCGCATATAAAACCTTTTCGAATCTTGCCCAAGCTTCTCTACGTCACCAACAAGAATCCAGAGAGGGAACTCCAGATTAAAATTAGGGCTTGCTAAACCCATTCATCTTTTTGTTACACTTTTTTAGCCTTCTCTTCTATTTTTCTCCCTTCTCTTCTCAAGATGGTTTGCGTCCTCCCAGATCTCTCTCTTTCCAAAGTCCTTTTCTCTTTGGACCTATTGCTAAAAAAAATATTATGAGATGTGCTTTTCCACACTGAAACTGTGAGGGATACAGATCAGAAGAAAGAGTCGTGAGCTTGTCTCTTTTCCTTATAGCATTTCCCTTGCAATTATCATGACGATTTTTTTTTTACTTTATTTAAGCTTTATTTAAACATATGATGTAACCCCACCACCCTCACCCAACCCCTCTTCCCCCCACCCCCCTCAGTTTGTTTTATGACATTAAGAGTCTCTTTTGGTTTTTCTCCCTCCCGATCCCATCTTCTTTCATTTTTACTTTTCCTACCACCTTAACTCCCACTCCCGTTGCATCTCCACTTCCTCATATCAGGGAGATCATGTGGTAGTTGTCTTTCTCCAGTTGACTTATTTCGCTAAGCATAATACGCTCTAGTTCCATCCATGTCGTCGCTGGTGCAACCACTCTGGAAAACAGCATGGAGGTTCCTTAAAAAATTGAAAATAGAGCTACCTTATGACCCAGCAATTGCACTACTGGGTATTTATCCTAAAGATACAAACGTAGTGATCCAAAGGGGCACGTGTACCCGAATGTTTATAGCAGCAATGTCCACAATAGCCAAGTTATGGAAAGAACCTAGATGTCCATCAACAGATGAATGGATAAAGAAGATGTGGTATATATATACGATGGAATACTATGCAGCCATCAAAAGAAATGAAATCTTACCATTTGCGACGACATGGATGGAACTAGAGCGTATCATGACGATTTTTAACCGTATTCTTTCCATGACCGCTTCCTGTGGTGGTTGCCCACTTCTGTCTATATCCCACCTTCAGAACTTAGAACGTGGACTTTTCCTTGAGAGAGGGATTCTTAAAAATAGTGTATCTATCAACATTCAGGTAACAAATTCAGTAACCAAAAAGCAAATATAAATAAATTAAGCTTTCTAGACATAACTTTGTTAGTAAAGTCCAGTGCAGAGCACATACATCTCAGCTGACTTGCATGCTTGATAACTTATCAATTACAGCCATTTAGAGACACATTTAGGGCTAACTTTCAGAGAATAACTCTGTTAGACCACAACTGTTCATGGGACAGGTATTTGGAAAGCCCCCTTGGAGAACTATGGGTTGTGTTTTTTGCTGGCATGCTGCTCTAAGCTTCAATGGATCTATTCAGATTTCTTTTCTAGGAATTTTATCTTCTGTCTACACAGAGATTTTTTTTTTCCTTCAGCTTCTAGAACACTTGATAAGTAATCCTAAAGAACCACATGTTTTAAACCGTGTTTAGAAAGTTTCTTCAGGGCGAGTGGGTGGCTCAGTTGGTTAAGCAACTGCCTTTGGGCTCAGGTCATGATCCTGGAGTCCCGGGATCAAGTCCCACATCAGGCTCCCTGCTCAGCAGGGAATCTGCTTCTCCCACTGACCTCTCTCCTCTCATGATCTCTCTCTCTCTCTCTCTCAAATAAATAAACAAAATCTTAAAAAAAAAAAAAAAGAAAAAGAAAGTTTCTTCAGCCTTTGAGATTTCCACCTCTTAATTGCAAAATGAGCAGCTGATCCAACTGGAAGCAGACCATTCCAGTTTACCAGCATAGTCCATACTCAAGACTTATTAGATGTGTGCTAATAGTGAGTTTACATTTGAAGAAATTATATATATGAAAAGAGAAAAATTTATCCACTTAGATCATTTAGGTGTGCAATTACAACCACTGAGTAACTCTCAATTTTTGTGACTCTATGAACATTTTCTTAGGAAAACATAGCTACAGAATTCTATGGCTTGTGCGAAACAATATATACTTCCATTTAGAACTTCTTTTTCGATCCACAAGAAGCTTAAAGTTGGATGGAGTTCAATTTCTATAAATTTATTTTGTAGGAACATAAAATGAAACTTCTAAAGAAATTAGACTTCACCCATTTCACACCTCAGTTTCTTTTATTTGCTTACATATTATGTGATCTTGACTTAAAATTTGAAAGTGTCTTCCTCATTAGTTCTATTTGAAATTGCTGCATATTTTTCTTTATTTTCAAATATAATTTCACTCGGTTTCCCCCTTAGATGCATGATTCATCAAATGCTGATTTTATAGACATCAGATTCAGAATCAAATAATTATAATCAAGGTTTGAGTAGTAATTTACCTCTCTGAACACACCAACCAGTCAGTTGCTAAAATATACAATATTCTCAATATAATAGAATATTTATATTGTGAATGCAGATGTTATATAACAAAGATTCTAGTGTTTGAAGAAACATTTAGAAGTTAAATTACTGTAGAAATTGCCCTTGCATATTTTGATCAATGATCACATGGCCTTTTCTGGAACATTTCCAGAACCTCATTACTTCACAAAACAGTTCTAGTCAGTAAAGCTTTTTCATTGGACTGAGCACCAAATTTCTCCATTTAGCCCAGAGTTTGTTCTTAGACAACCCAGAATAACCTTAGTCATTTTTATCCAAGATAATCCTCATATATATTCTACTTTCTATAAAATTCCCCTTTACTGATGTTTATAGAAGTCATAATAAGTGAAAACTAAGAAAACCAAAGACTTATGCTTTCTTCAGACACATTCTATGTCTAATTATATCTCACATATCGAGAAAAAAATTAAACTAAAGGTCAGGAAGGGGAAAACAATTAGGAGAAAACAAAATATATATTTGTTTTTAAGGATGAATTTCCTAATTAAGTATTTGAGATACATCACACACCTAAGTCAAATATTTTATAGTTTAAGAGCTATAATATTAAAAGTAATATTAATACAATCTACATGGTTTTTAATATTTCACCTTTTAAAAACATCCAGCAATTGGCTGAACCAATGTAAAACATCTTCATATTATTTTTATCTTTACTGATGTAACATGATACATGAATGTCTCATCCATTGTTTTGTGAAAATGATTTCTTTTTGAGATGTGAGGACTTGTTTAGTTTAGTCTAAAAATAACAAAGGAAATCGTAAAGAATATAATAGAATATCTTATTGGCTTTGCTACAACAGATGGAACAATAAATTTCTAAGGATGTACATTGTTATTACTGGACAAAACATAAAGTTAATGAGATGTGTCTTTAACAGATAAGGATGGCTCTCGTGACGTTCATGAGTTTAGATTTTAGTCTTCTGTGTGGCAGACTCTCATGTCTTTATTTTGATTTTTCTCTACTTTCTTATGAATTATTCTATTTGACAGGTAATTTTACATAAAAATATCCCTGACAGGCAATATTCTAGAAATGTAATTTTTATATCTTTTATTTTTAAAGGATGGGCCCCTTAGATCATTTCCTTAGGATGAAGTAATATGAGAAAAATAAATTTTCTTCCCTGGCCTTGAAATGTACTGGAGTCGTAGTAACACTAATTTAAGTTATTAACAATTATTTAAGTTATTAACACTACTTTGTGTAACGTATTACTTACATTCTTAGCATAATCTATGGGCTGTCTACGTCTATCTATAGTGTTGAACCATCATCTTTTTCTGCTTTTATTTTTATTTTCCTTGAAAACCCTTTTCTATGTTATGCAAACTTCTCTTTGTATTTCCTTCACTTGTTTTTTTTACGTGTTCCCTAACGTCGATTGACAATGGTCATAGTCTGAACAGTTACGCTTGTTTATATTTGGGTTCATGTTTGTAATTAGTCCATGATTTACATAAGAGTTCCCAACCTGAGTTGCCTTGGCGTTAGCGGTCAAGTTGGCGAAGGATATTATCAACAAATGACTCTGCTAAAAGTAGATGTACTCAGCTGGGGCCAAATGCTGGCTGTCAGTTACTGCAGCACACAACTCAGGGTCAGTTCCTGCCTTCGTTTTCTTACGCACAACTACGGTGGAAATCAGTGTTGATGCAACTGGAACTGAGCAGGAGTGCCTGCGGGAGGGTTTGACCCGGCAATCACTGAAAATAGGACTTGGCTCGGGATTTGTTTGAGTGGAGTACCTCACGTTGGACCATGGGAAAGGAGGAGGGAGAAAGTAAAGAAAGGAAACGTCTGCCTGGTTTTGGGTTTTCCGGTAGAACAAAATGCTCGGAGCCTCATATATAAAACAAATGAATGTATTGCAGGAGATATGATGATATGATATTAAAATATAGAAAGTCTACATGACAAATTAAATTCCTTACAACAAAAGGCCACTGATAGATATGTAGAACAGCAAATTGATAATTTTATACATTTCTAAATTTTAAGATTTTTATTCATTTATTTGTCAGGCAGAGAAAATAGCAGGGGGAGTGGGAGGCAGAAGGAGAAACAGGCTCCCCTCTGAGCAAGGAGCTCCACTCGGGACTGGATCCCAGGACCCTGGAATCATGACCTGAGCAGAAGGCAGATGCTTAATCTACTGAGCCAGCCATGCACCCCAATTTTATGCATTTCTTATGTATAGCCCGCATACTTTTCAACCTCTTCAAAGTCCTCCTAGGTTCCCTTCCAGCCCTACCAATACCAAGTGACTGATTTCATCCAGTGGAAATTCTCCCTTACTCTTCTCTCTGGCTCACAAACTGTCCTTGGCTTTATCCTTGATTTATTTTCCTTTCTGTTGCAGATGTGAAAGTGTCTTTCTTCTTCCGTGGCACTCCCCACCCATTGGTTCTCTGGTTGTGTTCTGTCCTGAATGTTCTAGGCTATTGTTCTCCCCCCTTGTCGTTGTCCCTTTCTTTTCTCTTCCCTTTTGCTTTTTCTTTGGAGTTTTAATTAGGACGTGACTGCTAGAAACAAAGATGCATGAGGATAGCTCAAGAAAATGTAAGGCAGCCCATAATAATATGAAAGTAGAGAAAGCAGAAGCTTTATGTGTTTATGTGAAAGCAACAGTGTTATGAGTTTGCACCATTGACTTCAGAGGCAGGAGGCCATGAAACTTTGGTGTTCCACCATTAGCTTTCTTAGTCCACTCTTTCTGGGCTTCTTCATCTTGTTTCTTTAGCTCTTCCTAACAACTGGCTCTTTCACTATCTACAGTCTGCTCTCTTGTATTTAATGCTTCCTCATAGTCTTTTCTTAAGAACAATGGACTTGTTTATTCTCTGATCCCCCTGCTAACTAAACTATTTCCTGAACATTTTTAACTCAGATACCTGAAAGGTAGAATCTATCTGATATAATTCATACCTGATTGGACAGAAGATTCTGCCATGAATTACCTCACAGGCTTTAGTTACGCTGTTCAGTGTTTGTGTCTGATGCATTTTAGTCTGATCGTTTATGAGCTAGATGAACAAGATTCTATGATAATAAATATTGATACATAAGGCCATGAAGAGTATTGAATAACTTCATTTACTTGTGTTTATGACTATTTCCAGACTGGCTTTAGAGCATATATTTGTTATTTTCTCCTTTGCCATCAAATGTGAACATTTCTAACCAGTATCCCATTCAGCTTGAGATAAAAATTTAAGGGATATCAAAAAATTCAGGAACCAAGAGAAATAATGCCTTAATGCAATTTTTTTATCTTTTATATATTTTTAAATATTTTATTTATTTATTTTTGTGAGAGAGAGTGTGCACAGGCAGGGAGGAGGGGCAGAAGGAGAAGCAGACTCCCCACTAAGCAAGGAGCCAGATGCAAGACTTGATCCCAGAACCCTGGAATCATGACCTGAGTCAAAGGCAGACACTTAACCAACTGAGCTACCCAGGACCCCTAATGCAATACTTGTTATTGTTTTTGTTTTTGTGATCTAACTTTATTTTTAAACAGCCAAAGGTGATTCTATTTTTTTTTCTTTTTTTTAATTTAATTTTACTCTTTCAGTATTCCAAGATTCATTGT
>RCUC01170126.1:0-11310 GCA_003697995.1 Taxidea taxus jeffersonii
TGGGCTCCTATAGGCTGAGCCCCAGTGGAAACCAGAAGGCAAAGGAGCCCATGGATTTGTCCATAGGACTCAGCCTCCTGGGGCAGAGAGCAAGGAGAAGGTAAGAAAACACATCTGGAGGGACAAATGGAAGATAACTGAAAAATCACTCACCTTTGTAAGCTGAGAAAGAGTGAGCACTGGGAGAGTGAGCAAGCAGGCCTCAGGCGTATAGCCCCTGGCAGTACTATCTAGCTAGAAGATACTACTTGGTTTTGTTTTGCTTTCATCGTATCTATTGTTCGTTTCTATTTATGATAAATGATACTGGTTTTCCATTTACTTAGAAATAAAGTTTTCCCTTAGAATACATGTAAGTGGGGGGAAAAAAAGTCAGTCCATTTAAAAGATAAATATGAAGTAAACAGCAGCACAAGATGGAGGGGGAACAGCAGAGATAAGGGAGGCATGTGAAAGTCTCGTGTTTGGGAAAACACCTCCCAGAAAACGGAGCTATGGACAAATTTCTGAGCTGGAGATAGGATCAAGGCTCTGCTCGGGGAAGCTTCATGTGGTTGCAGCCACATAACAGACAGGAAGTGAGATGCAAGGGGATCTGGTGAGAGCCTGAGGGGAGGCCCATGGAGCTGCACCAGTAGGGCTGGGGAGAAAGGGAGAATCCCGAGAATCTCCATCTGGTAATTCGTTGCATGGAAGGCATGCAGGATACAGAGCAAAAGCTAGTAGCTGCTCCCCAAATTGCCTTTTAAAAACCTCTATTACCAGGAATATTAGAGCTGATGCAGGAAAATAATGTCACAGCAATGAAAGCTTGCTAACAGAGTTTTTATGTGATTCATCTCCTATGAGGCTATCTGCTAAGAAAGAAAACCATGCATGTTCATCTAACGTGTGCCTACACTCATGTTTCTCTACAACAGGTGTGTTTGTTTTTCAGGTTTGCAGTCAAAAAATTGGGAAGGTCAACCAGGCTTAGCATCTAGCACCAGGAGGGCAATTTTCATGCCTTGGATCGGCATCCTAGAGGTGATTTTATAGCACATAGATACTGTGAATGTTTATTTAGAACTTTGAACTAAGCCTGGCGATCTATTTCCAGAAGACTATTTAGTTAGAAAAATGAAGTCAAATAGGCAAATTCATCCAAGTGTCATGTAAAAATAATTTGAAACTAGAGGTGAGGAATAGGAATAGCTCAGCAAGGTAGAAACAAAGCTTTGGTCTGGAAGGATTCTGAGACTAGTTGCTCACACAACATTGGATTAAAACACACACACACACACACACACACACACACACACACACACACACGGGGCACCTGGGTGGCTCAGTAGGTTAAGCCTCTGCCTTTGGCTCAGGTCATGATCTCAGGGTCCTGGGATTGAGCCCCACATCGGGCTCTCTGCTCAGCAGGGAGCCTGCTTCCCCCTGCCTCTCTACCTACTTGTGATCTCTCTGTCAAATAAATAAAATCTTTAACACACACACACACACACTGAATTTCTAAACTTTACTTCACTTGTATGAAAATTACTTTCAATTAAATTTTCAATTTCTGGCTCCCTGAAAGCATCTAACCATTATGTTTTCACATGAACCAGTGATTCATGGGCATGGAGAAAAGAAAGAGACCTATCAGATGATCAAGTCTGTCCCAAAGGATACACAGGGGAGTGTTTCCTGCAGTTCGCTTTCCATTACTTTGTTCAGTTCTGGTTCTAAATGACTCCAGCAATGGGACTCTTCATCAAAAAGGCTCATGGGAACCCTTTCTCTGACTAAGGCTCTTCATTAAAAAAATAATAATAATAAATCCAATATAAAGTCTTATTATACCACTTGACTCTCTCAGCGGAGCCCCACTTCTCTGCCATAATGTCATTTAGCCCCTCCAGATGCTAGGAAGGGGCAGTAGCTTCCCTCATCTCTTCATCTTTCCTTCTTGTTCATCATTTCCTCTTCATTTTTTCAGTCTTCATTTTTTCTGTGCTTTTATCTGCTTCTCCAGTCCCTATCACTCTAGTAACTGAAGGCTTTGACAGAGGTCCTCAAAGGCAGGGCATTCAACTTTATGGCCTTCAAATCCAGGCCAGAAACTTTCTAGAACCCAGAGCATTTCACACCTGGGTTAACTCACTGGGTAACCAGATAATGATCTGTGGGCCTGGAGCCTGTCACAGAACCTGCACATGATCAAAGGTTATGGTCCATGTGGTAGAGGTCTCTACCACTCCAGGATGGAGGAGGATAATGAAAAGTTGGCTGTATAATTTGCACATTTAGAAGCATTAGAAAGAACACAAAACGTAGAATCATCCAGTTTCTGCAGTTAACCAATGCTGAGCCTCTGGATATCAATTTCCACATTTGCCAAAAGAAGGTGTTAGATTATACACCATCTAAGGACAATGTGTGTGCTCAATCATTAGAGCAGAATTCAAATTTGAAGAAGTGACAGCAATGCCCCCCACCTAACACTGCCAGATTTAGCAAATAAAAAAACCTAAGATGCCTGGTTAAATTTGAATTTCAAATAAGTGAATAAATTTCAATATGAGTGGGTCTCGTGTAATATTTGGGACATATTTATAGTAAAAAAATTTTTTTTCATTGTGTATCTGAGATTCAAATGTAACTGGATGCCCTAGATTTTCTCTAGCAAGCCTGCCCTCACCTCCTCCTCCATAGGTTATCGTCTTGGTCACTAGCTGGCATGTAGGTGGTGGAGTAGAAGATTCTGGGCCTCATTACTTCCACCCCAGTGCCCTGATAGAGCTTCCAAGTCTTATTAGAAGCTCCAGTCTCTTATTTCCAAATATGTGCACCCTTACTTGCTCTCAAGATTCCTGAACAATCCAAATATAACCAAATACAAACACTTTAAGGAGTGTGAAGGGCTGTACATATACATTATTAGTATTAAGCACAGAAGTCCTCATTAAAATGTGAGGAAAGGACCGAGGTGGTACTAAGTCTGTAGCTCACGTGCTATAGCCCCCACATAATTAGAAACCTGCCTTCCTGTGAGGATGCCTACATTCCCCACAATGGGACAGCCACATTTCAGCTCTAACAATAACAAAACTACTCATTCACTTATTGAAAATTTCCCATGTGTCAGGCACTGTGTTAGGAACTTTGCATGCATTATTTTATTGAATCCTCAAAGCAATCACGTAAAAAACAAACCATGCTGCTTTCATTTTACAGATGGAAAGAGAGGCCAGAGAGGCAAAGTGATGCATCTGAGTTCACACCGCTTGTCTATGTGAATAGAAGGGTCAAAGGATTTTCACAGAGCATGAAAAACTCATTATAATTCTTAATATTGGAGAGCAAAGGGACAAAGAGACCAAGAAATTTCTAAGAAAGAAGCCAGCCAGGGGACTTGCCCTATCAGATAATAAGGCTTATCATAAAGCTAGTAATAAAATGAAACTGCGGTATTTGAAAAGAGGTAAACATATATACCAATGTAAGAGACAAGCAGGTCCCAAACCTGATGTTCCCTGATAGGAAGCTGGAAGGCTGGCTCGCAGAGCAGTGGGACTGAACAGGCCACCCAATAAAGGTTGATGGTTGACTATATGGAAAAGTGAAATGGAAAATACCACAAAAACACACACAAAAAATGATTCCATGATTACATATGCACGAAGACCTTACACGTGAAGAACAGAACTTTAAAACTTCTGGACCAAAAAAAAAAAAAAAAATGTTTAATTGCCTTACTCTAAAGAAGGATTTCTTAAACAAAATGCAAAAAAGCAGTAAGATGAAGAGGATTAAGAGCACACTTATCATGATGAACACAGAGTAAGGTATAGAATTGTTGAATCATTGTATTATACACCTAAACCTAATGTAACACCATATGTTAACCATACTGGGATTTTTTTTTTTTTTAAGCAGTAAGACTGATCAAATGTGACCACGTTAGAGTGAAAAATTTCTGTTCATACAAAGAAACCATGAAAAAATGAAAACATAGCTACAGGTTGGAAAGAAAATAGGTTTGACAAGGAACATTGCCTTGAGACATGTGTTGCTCTCAATGGCCCTGAGACATGTGGTTATTGAGCAACTGAACTGTGGCTAGACTGAATTGATATTTACCATGAGTATAAAATACCCTGCAGATCTGAAAGTCTTCATCAGTAATTTTATTTTTTATTTTAGGTATTTTTGGAGAAATATAAACCAAGTTAAACAAAATTTTAACCAATTTCACTAGTTCCTATTTTTAACTATTGAGAAATTTTAAATTCCAAAAGTGACTTGCATTACATTTCTCTTAGGCAGCACTGATTTAGAATATACAAGAGCTCTTGTGAATTAATTAAAAAAAGAACAAAACAACAGAAAAATGAAAAAGCTCATGAGGACATTTTTTTCCACAGAAGAAAAAAATAGCTAACATAAACTGCTCAACCTTACAAAAAAAATCCAAACTTATTACAAACTAAAACTGCAATAAAATATCCTTAACACCATCAGATGATCAAAACATAAGGACTAAAACATCTAACATCAGCAAGGGTAGGGAGCGGCACAATGTGCATTCACAGTTGGTGAAAGTAGAAGTCAGAGCAACCACTGTAGAATACAATTTGGCATTAGGCAGTGACACTGAACACGTGCACACCTGGCAATCTCTTAGACATCTGCCTGACACAACTCTTCCAAGTGTCACTTGCAGTCACAGTCATGTTGATACCAAGCCCTGGAAATGGCCCCAGCTTCCATCAACTTGAGAGTGGTTAAGCCACTTATCACTGACTTATACTATGAAAAGCTATATGGAATGTTAAAGACCTTACTGAAGCTACATACAGCTAAACAATTGTAGGCATATGTAGGAGCAGCTCTTAATAATGAAGTGATGGTACCAAATCCAGAGGGTGTCCTCTGCATGAGGAAAGGAGGTGGCATGACTAGGGAGGGCGCCACTGGGAACACAAAGTGGCAATCAGGGCTTCTGAAACTGAGTGGTGGGTCCAGGAGCACTTAGTGTCCTCAAGCTTTCAGTAACCATTGTAAATCCTGATAGTCAAGTATCCTACTTCACCATTTCAAGGATTTTTAAGAATGGAAAAGAAAAAGGTCACTGTGTGTACATGTGTTATTACACTCATCCAGAAGCATGGTCCTCCTTTCCCTGTTTAGTAACAACATTTCTCAAGTGGGACAATATTCTGTTGGTCTTTTCTCTACCTGTAGTCTCCTCTTTCTCATAGCCTGTCCTAGTCAACTCCAGAGGACATACTTTATATTGGATATAAGTAACATCTTGAAATCACAAGATAAGGAGAGCTGTTCTTGTGTTTTGACTCCTCTCAGTCACTTTCTCCAGAATTAGGACAGACCAAAGCAGAACAGGGCCTGCACTCAGTGGCCACAGAGGCTCAGAGCCCGGGGCCCGCGTTGTTACATTGGGGAGCCAGAGTCTCTGCTCTTGTCAGCTCTCCCCACCCTCAGTCCAATACTGCTTTGATACCCTCATTTAAGTTTGTCAGTTAGTGCAAGGTAATTGGAGACATTCCTAAGACAGGACTTGTAACCTTTTTTTTTTTCCTAAGACTTTATTCATTTATTTGACAGAGAGAGAGAGATCACAAGTAGGCAGAGAGGCAGGCAGAGAGAGGGGGGGAAGCAGGCTCCCCGCCGAGCAGAGAGCCCGATGCGGGGCTTGATCCCAGGACCCTGAGATCATAACCTGAGCTGAAGGCAGAGGCTTAACCCACTGAGCCACCCAGGCACCCCAGGACTTGTAACCTTTTGTCAATATTCTTAGAGATGGAGAGGCAAATTAAGAGTCAAACCTATCAAGACAAATTCAGAGTAGCCAGGCTTTACAAACAATTCTGTGGATCTCAGCCTCACTGAGGCAAGGGTGTCAAAAGAGCAGAGGCAGTCAGCCTGAAAACCAGACTTCCACCTTGGTCCTAAACACAGTTGTAAGCTTTTCCTAAGAGGTCAAAGCACCGGACCAGATATCCCCAGCCCCCTCCAGCTGTTTATCCCCTCCCCTTAGAAATGCCAAGTTGAATTCCAATGGAAATGTCTAGATATCAGGTATAGCTCATCTTCCCAGGATTAGGAAATAAAAACCAAACCCTTATTAGTTGTGTGTGTTTGAATTCTGGCCCCTGTAGCACCCAAAGGTCATCTTCACCTCGGAAACATCTTTCCTTCCACCTGAGGGCAAACTGAGCCCTTCCCTGAGGCAAAGTCCTCTGAGCAAGAAGAGTTTTTGTGGGGCCTGCTCGTCTCCTCCATCCTAGGCAGCCTCGTTTGTGTTTCCAGGACCCTGAGCGCTGTCTCCTCTAGGTGAGCCCCAATTCTAGAACATGACGAATCAATGCACAAGCTGTTACTCTCACCGTGGAGCAGAACAATTACTAAAATCCATTTGCCAATAAATGTGCCTTGTCTTGTAAATCATTGGGCCGTTAACCTTAACAACCGCAGTGTGCCGTCTCTCTCCAATTCAATTAAAGTACAGACCAAGGTAATACTTAAGAATACATTTCAGGCAGAGATATATACTATTATAGTATTATATCCTCATAAATTAAACAATGCATTTATTTCCCTTCTTGGAAAAAGAACACTGCATGATAAGCACAGGGTGAAGAAACAAAGGCAATGATTCTAAGAATAGTTCAAGAGGACCACAGAGGAGGCGAATCTGAAGGCACGGAGTCAGTCACCTGTGGCCATCGTTCCCTCTAGCATTGCTGCAGAATTTCTGGGCTAGCTGATAGATCAGACAGTGCACACGGACGGCTAGTGGCTTATGGAGGACGGTGGGAGATACAAGGGCCTGAACTGTACCCAAGGGCAAAACCAGTTTCCCTGCCTGGTCCTAGTCTGGCACGACTGTGCCCCTGAAAAATGCAACAGCCACCACAAGTAGGAGCTCGGAACCCAAACCCCTATGCTCTATAGTCAGGGAGGGATCCTGTTGACAATAAACCTAGGAAGACTCCCGGTGCGGCACTCGCTCTCAGTTTTCTTCCTATTTCCCATTTCAGGGGTTAGGCAGCAGGGAAGTATTATAATGGGGAACATGTCTCAAGACTTAAGGTATCTGCCACAAGATTAAATAACACAGACATGAATATTCATCTTCATATGGGGCTCAAGATGAAGCTTCCCTTCTACCCTCATTCTCCCTTAATTCCTCCAACCTGGACCACTTTCTAGCTACAGCCAGAAATTGTTTAGTTCCTAAGACAGATTCATTTTCTATTGCTGCCCTAAAAAATGGCCACAGACTTAGTTGCTAAAAACAAGGCAAGTTTATTATCTTCCTGTTCTACAGGTCGGAAGGGCAATGCGGGTCTCAGTAAGCCAAAATCAAAGTGACACCAAGGTTTTCTTTGCTCCTTTCTGGAGGCTCCAGGGGATTATCTGTTTCCTTCCTCACTCAGGTTGTTGGCAGAATTTAGTTCCCTGTGGTTTGAGAACCCGGGTCCTGGTTTCCTCCCTGGCTGGCAGCAGAAGGCTGCTTCCAGTCGTTAGAGGCCACCTGCCTTTCCTTAGCTAGGAGCTGCTTCCTACTGCACAAAGCCAGCACCAGTAGGTCAAATCTCTTTCGTGTTTCAAATCTGTCCCACCTCTCTTTGCTTTGTGGCATCTCCTGAAATTGAGCCAGGAAAGGTTTTCTGCTTTTAAAGTTTACCTGATTAGAGTGGGTAATCTATCTCCCCAGATACTCCAGGGGAAGCTCTCCATCTCCAGATCCATAACGTTAATCTACAAAATCCCATTGCCATGTAAGGGAACAAATCCCTGTCCTGAAAATGAGGATGTGGACCTCTTGGGGTTGGGGGAGCACCTTCTTCAATCTGCCACAGAAAGTGGTGCTCATAGCAGAGGGGCCCATGCTGAGAACGGAAGAAGAGATGAAAGCGGACTGTCTTCTCCTTTTCCTTTCCCACCTCCTTATCGACACCTCCCTTCTGTGCTTTGAAAGCAAAGGAAGGCTACTCACCACTTTCCCTTTTTTAAAGGACTGCCTAGGTGTAGGACTCCTCCACTCACCGGCCAGGGAAACCAGTCTGCAACTACCTGGCTTTCTCGAGTGAAATGGTCTTTTATTATCTATGCAGTGGCTCTCAGGCATTTGCTTATACAAGAACCACCTGGGGGTCCATATTCCAATTCAGAATCTGGTTCTCCTGGGCTACTGTTGGAAACTGAGTTCACCTGGCCTTCAATGATCTGGAAACAAAGGGACTTGGGAAGCTCTGTTGGCCACCCCCACCCAGCAGGCTAGAGCATTTGATGTGCAAGTGCTCAGGGTCTCCAGCTCTAGCAGGTGGACCTCTGTCCAGAGGCTATGTAAGCTCTTACTTCTCTTTTTGGTGTCCACAAGAGACTCAGTGCTTCACCGGAGCCACATTTGCTTTTTGAACTCCACCAAGTCCCTAAGGAAAGCCTTAAGGCAGAGGACTCGCTCAAGATGCTTTGATATTATAGAGTCAAAGAAGCCCTTTCTTTGGAGTCACAGAAGGTTGTATGATTTGGGGAAATTTCCTAGTCTAGGCCCTGCTTTCTTCATCTATCAGATGGGGCAATGGTAGTAAACACCCCAGAGGCAGTTGCAAGGATTCTGGGAGATGCCGCCTACAGAGCACAGTGTTAAGCACTCGGTACAGAAGAGTTTTTTGTTTTGATTTTTGTTTTTGTTTTGTTATTCTGTGTTGCTCCAACCTGCTCTGTGAGCTAGGCAAGTGACTTGGCCTTTCTAATACTGGTTTCCCTCTCCCAGTAAAAAGGAGACCTTTACCTAGGTCAGGAGGTAAGACAGGCAATTTGCCAAAGCACATTTTTTTTTTTGCCTTAGTGGCTTTTGCTTCATTGCCAACACGTGGGAAAAACACAGCAGGAGAGATTATGGAATTGGGGAAATTATAGACGTATTATGTATAGGGTGTTGGTTTTTTGAGACCGAGGTCAGCAAACTTTTTCTATAAAAGACCAGAGAGTAAATACCTTTGTTTTGCACAACACCTTTATCACACTCTCTCCCATGAGCAATTACAGTGTGAAAGCAAGCATAGACAATACACAGTGAATGAGTGCAGCTATGTTCCCATAAAACCTTATTTATAAAAGCAGGTGGCAGTCTGGATTAGCTCATGTGCCATAGTTTGTTGATCCCCATTTTAGACCAATGTCTGAAAGGTTCAAGTTTAGTTCTACAGCTAGAACCATTATTTTTCCCCTTTCTTTACTGTTTTTTATCAGATATCCGTGTATTTATCCTTAAAAGCATATTTGAATAAATGTTTATATCCACAGGCATGATTGGAAAATTTGAATTGAAATTCATGTAAATGCTTGGGACACATTCTGAAACCCACAAAAGAAGGCAACAGTAAAGAACTGCGGGTTTCATTTAAATGATTTTCTCTGGAAGGTTTTGAAATCTATAGAGCTGTGTGATTTCCGATATGTTATTTAACTTTTCTGACCCTCAGTTACCATCTCAGTTAAGTTCAATAGATATCTAGTGGTGTCTATTTCACAAGGATTTAAAAAAGTAAGCATATACAGCCATCAAAAGAAATGAAATCTTGCCATTTGCGACGACATGGATGGAACTAGAGGGTATTATGCTTAGCTGAATAAGTCAATAGGAGAAAGACAACTATCATATGATCTCCCTAATATGAGGAAGTGGAGATGCAACGGGGGTGGGGGTTAAGGGGGTAGGAAAAAAATAAATGAAACAAGATGGGATCGGGAGGGAGACAAACCAAAAGAGACTCTTAATGTTATAAAACAAACTGAGGGGGGGGGGGTGGAAGAGTGTTGGGAGAGGGTGGTGGGGTTACATTATATGTTTATATAAAAATAAAATTTTAATAAAAATTTTTTAAAAAGTAAGCATATAGAGATACCACCTCACATCAGTCAGAATGCTAAAATTAAGCCAGGAAACAACAGATGTTGGTGAGGATGCAGAGAAAGGGGACCCCTCCCACACTGTTGGTAGGAATGCAAGCTGGAGCAGTCACTCTGGAAAACAGCATGGAGGTTTCTCAAAAAGTTGAAAATAGAGCTACTTATGACCCAGCAATCACATTACTGGGGATTTACCCCAAAGATACAAATGTAGTGATCCGAAGGGGCACATGCACCCGAGTGTTTATGGCAGCAATGCCCACAACAGCCAAACTATGGGAAAAGCCTAGATGTCCATCAATAGATGAATGGATAAAGAAAATGTGGTATATATATACAATGGAATATTATGCAGCCATCAAAAAACCACAAAATCTTGCCATTTGCAATGATGTGGATGGAACTAGAGGGCATTATGCTAAGTGAAATAAGTCAGTCAGAGTAAGGCAATTATCATATGATCTCACTGATATGAGGAATTTGAGAAACAAGAGAAAGGATTATAGGGGAAGGGAGGGGAAAATGAAACAAGAGGAAACCAGAGAGGGAGACAAACCATAAGAAACTCGTCATCTCAGGAAACAAACTGAGGGGGGTGGAAGGATGGGGTGGCTGGGGGATGGACACTGGGGAGGGCATGTGCTATGTGGTGAGTGCTATGAATTCTGTAGGACTGATGAATCACACACCTGTACCCCTGAAGCAAATAATACATTATATGTTAATTTTTTTTAAAAAGGTAAGCATATAAAGTAGAATAAGTAATATGAAGCTCCTAGCCCAGTGCCGAGGGCATGGGAAACACGCAGATCAGCACCATCCTCCTTACCTGTCACTATTAGAGACCCTCCCATAAAGAGGGTTTCTTTTTTTTTTTTTTTTTACTTTATTTAAGCTTTATTTAAACATATGATGTAACCCCACCACCCTCACCCAACCCCTCTTCCCCCCACCCCCCTCAGTTTGTTTTATGACATTAAGAGTCTCTTTTGGTTTGTCTCCCTCCCGATCCCATCTTCTTTCATTTTTACTTTTCCTACCACCTTAACTCCCACCCCCGTTGCATCTCCACTTCCTCATATCAGGGAGATCATGTGGTAGTTGTCTTTCTCCAGTTGACTTATTTCGCTAAGCATAATACGCTCTAGTTCCATCCATGTCGTCGCAAATGGTAAGATTTCATTTCTTTTGATGGCTGCATAGTATTCCATCGTATATATATACCACATCTTCTTTATCCATTCATCTGTTGATGGACATCTAGGTTCTTTCCATAACTTGGCTATTGTGGACATTGCTGCTATAAACATTCGGGTACACATGCCCCTTTGGATCACTACGTTTGTATCTTTAGGATAGATACCCAGTAGTGCAAGCTGGTGCAACCACTCT
>RCUC01170127.1:0-11320 GCA_003697995.1 Taxidea taxus jeffersonii
TGGGCTCCTATAGGCTGAGCCCCAGTGGAAACCAGAAGGCAAAGGAGACCATGGATTTGTCCATAGGACTCAGCCTCCTGGGGCAGAGAGCAAGGAGAAGGTAAGAAAACACATCTGGAGGGACAAATGGAAGATAACTGAAAAATCACTCACCTTTGTAAGCTGAGAAAGAGTGAGCACTGGGAGAGTGAGCAAGCAGGCCTCAGGCGTATAGCCCCTGGCAGTACTATCTAGCTAGAAGATACTACTTGGTTTTGTTTTGCTTTCATCGTATCTATTGTTCGTTTCTATTTATGATAAATGATACTGGTTTTCCATTTACTTAGAAATAAAGTTTTCCCTTAGAATACATGTAAGTGGGGGGAAAAAAAAGTCAGTCCATTTAAAAGATAAATATGAAGTAAACAGCAGCACAAGATGGAGGGGGAACAGCAGAGATAAGGGAGGCATGTGAAAGTCTCGTGTTTGGGAAAACACCTCCCAGAAAACGGAGCTATGGACAAATTTCTGAGCTGGAGATAGGATCAAGGCTCTGCTCGGGGAAGCTTCATGTGGTTGCAGCCACATAACAGACAGGAAGTGAGATGCAAGGGGATCTGGTGAGAGCCTGAGGGGAGGCCCATGGAGCTGCACCAGTAGGGCTGGGGAGAAAGGGAGAATCCCGAGAATCTCCATCTGGTAATTCGTTGCATGGAAGGCATGCAGGATACAGAGCAAAAGCTAGTAGCTGCTCCCCAAATTGCCTTTTAAAAACCTCTATTACCAGGAATATTAGAGCTGATGCAGGAAAATAATGTCACAGCAATGAAAGCTTGCTAACAGAGTTTTTATGTGATTCATCTCCTATGAGGCTATCTGCTAAGAAAGAAAACCATGCATGTTCATCTAACGTGTGCCTACACTCATGTTTCTCTACAACAGGTGTGTTTGTTTTTCAGGTTTGCAGTCAAAAAAATTGGGAAGGTCAACCAGGCTTAGCATCTAGCACCAGGAGGGCAATTTTCATGCCTTGGATCGGCATCCTAGAGGTGATTTTATAGCACATAGATACTGTGAATGTTTATTTAGAACTTTGAACTAAGCCTGGCGATCTATTTCCAGAAGACTATTTAGTTAGAAAAATGAAGTCAAATAGGCAAATTCATCCAAGTGTCATGTAAAAATAATTTGAAACTAGAGGTGAGGAATAGGAATAGCTCAGCAAGGTAGAAACAAAGCTTTGGTCTGGAAGGATTCTGAGACTAGTTGCTCACACAACATTGGATTAAAACACACACACACACACACACACACACACACACACACACACACACACGGGGCACCTGGGTGGCTCAGTAGGTTAAGCCTCTGCCTTTGGCTCAGGTCATGATCTCAGGGTCCTGGGATTGAGCCCCACATCGGGCTCTCTGCTCAGCAGGGAGCCTGCTTCCCCCTGCCTCTCTACCTACTTGTGATCTCTCTGTCAAATAAATAAAATCTTTAACACACACACACACACACACTGAATTTCTAAACTTTACTTCACTTGTATGAAAATTACTTTCAATTAAATTTTCAATTTCTGGCTCCCTGAAAGCATCTAACCATTATGCTTTCACATGAACCAGTGATTCATGGGCATGGAGAAAAGAAAGAGACCTATCAGATGATCAAGTCTGTCCCAAAGGATACACAGGGGAGTGTTTCCTGCAGTTCGCTTTCCATTACTTTGTTCAGTTCTGGTTCTAAATGACTCCAGCAATGGGACTCTTCATCAAAAAGGCTCATGGGAACCCTTTCTCTGACTAAGGCTCTTCATTAAAAAAATAATAATAATAAATCCAATATAAAGTCTTATTATACCACTTGACTCTCTCAGCGGAGCCCCACTTCTCTGCCATAATGTCATTTAGCCCCTCCAGATGCTAGGAAGGGGCAGTAGCTTCCCTCATCTCTTCATCTTTCCTTCTTGTTCATCATTTCCTCTTCATTTTTTCAGTCTTCATTTTTTCTGTGCTTTTATCTGCTTCTCCAGTCCCTATCACTCTAGTAACTGAAGGCTTTGACAGAGGTCCTCAAAGGCAGGGCATTCAACTTTATGGCCTTCAAATCCAGGCCAGAAACTTTCTAGAACCCAGAGCATTTCACACCTGGGTTAACTCACTGGGTAACCAGATAATGATCTGTGGGCCTGGAGCCTGTCACAGAACCTGCACATGATCAAAGGTTATGGTCCATGTGGTAGAGGTCTCTACCACTCCAGGATGGAGGAGGATAATGAAAAGTTGGCTGTATAATTTGCACATTTAGAAGCATTAGAAAGAACACAAAACGTAGAATCATCCAGTTTCTGCAGTTAACCAATGCTGAGCCTCTGGATATCAATTTCCACATTTGCCAAAAGAAGGTGTTAGATTATACACCATCTAAGGACAATGTGTGTGCTCAATCATTAGAGCAGAATTCAAATTTGAAGAAGTGACAGCAATGCCCCCCACCTAACACTGCCAGATTTAGCAAATAAAAAAACCTAAGATGCCTGGTTAAATTTGAATTTCAAATAAGTGAATAAATTTCAATATGAGTGGGTCTCGTGTAATATTTGGGACATATTTATAGTAAAAAAATTTTTTTTCATTGTGTATCTGAGATTCAAATGTAACTGGATGCCCTAGATTTTCTCTAGCAAGCCTGCCCTCACCTCCTCCTCCATAGGTTATCGTCTTGGTCACTAGCTGGCATGTAGGTGGTGGAGTAGAAGATTCTGGGCCTCATTACTTCCACCCCAGTGCCCTGATAGAGCTTCC
This sequence comes from Taxidea taxus jeffersonii, assembly GCA_003697995.1. Taxonomy (NCBI): domain Eukaryota; kingdom Metazoa; phylum Chordata; class Mammalia; order Carnivora; family Mustelidae; genus Taxidea; species Taxidea taxus. Next base: position 2,787 of record RCUC01170127.1, read on the forward strand.
AAGTCTTATTAGAAGCTCCAGTCTCTTATTTCCAAATATGTGCACCCTTACTTGCTCTCAAGATTCCTGAACAATCCAAATATAACCAAATACAAACACTTTAAGGAGTGTGAAGGGCTGTACATATACATTATTAGTATTAAGCACAGAAGTCCTCATTAAAATGTGAGGAAAGGACCGAGGTGGTACTAAGTCTGTAGCTCACGTGCTATAGCCCCCACATAATTAGAAACCTGCCTTCCTGTGAGGATGCCTACATTCCCCACAATGGGACAGCCACATTTCAGCTCTAACAATAACAAAACTACTCATTCACTTATTGAAAATTTCCCATGTGTCAGGCACTGTGTTAGGAACTTTGCATGCATTATTTTATTGAATCCTCAAAGCAATCACGTAAAAAACAAACCATGCTGCTTTCATTTTACAGATGGAAAGAGAGGCCAGAGAGGCAAAGTGATGCATCTGAGTTCACACCGCTTGTCTATGTGAATAGAAGGGTCAAAGGATTTTCACAGAGCATGAAAAACTCATTATAATTCTTAATATTGGAGAGCAAAGGGACAAAGAGACCAAGAAATTTCTAAGAAAGAAGCCAGCCAGGGGACTTGCCCTATCAGATAATAAGGCTTATCATAAAGCTAGTAATAAAATGAAACTGCGGTATTTGAAAAGAGGTAAACATATATACCAATGTAAGAGACAAGCAGGTCCCAAACCTGATGTTCCCTGATAGGAAGCTGGAAGGCTGGCTCGCAGAGCAGTGGGACTGAACAGGCCACCCAATAAAGGTTGATGGTTGACTATATGGAAAAGTGAAATGGAAAATACCACAAAAACACACACAAAAAATGATTCCATGATTACATATGCACGAAGACCTTACACGTGAAGAACAGAACTTTAAAACTTCTGGACCAAAAAAAAAAAAAAAAATGTTTAATTGCCTTACTCTAAAGAAGGATTTCTTAAACAAAATGCAAAAAAGCAGTAAGATGAAGAGGATTAAGAGCACACTTATCATGATGAACACAGAGTAAGGTATAGAATTGTTGAATCATTGTATTATACACCTAAACCTAATGTAACACCATATGTTAACCATACTGGGATTTTTTTTTTTTTTTTAAGCAGTAAGACTGATCAAATGTGACCACGTTAGAGTGAAAAATTTCTGTTCATACAAAGAAACCATGAAAAAATGAAAACATAGCTACAGGTTGGAAAGAAAATAGGTTTGACAAGGAACATTGCCTTGAGACATGTGTTGCTCTCAATGGCCCTGAGACATGTGGTTATTGAGCAACTGAACTGTGGCTAGACTGAATTGATATTTACCATGAGTATAAAATACCCTGCAGATCTGAAAGTCTTCATCAGTAATTTTATTTTTTATTTTAGGTATTTTTGGAGAAATATAAACCAAGTTAAACAAAATTTTAACCAATTTCACTAGTTCCTATTTTTAACTATTGAGAAATTTTAAATTCCAAAAGTGACTTGCATTACATTTCTCTTAGGCAGCACTGATTTAGAATATACAAGAGCTCTTGTGAATTAATTAAAAAAAGAACAAAACAACAGAAAAATGAAAAAGCTCATGAGGACATTTTTTTCCACAGAAGAAAAAAATAGCTAACATAAACTGCTCAACCTTACAAAAAAAATCCAAACTTATTACAAACTAAAACTGCAATAAAATATCCTTAACACCATCAGATGATCAAAACATAAGGACTAAAAACATCTAACATCAGCAAGGGTAGGGAGCGGCACAATGTGCATTCACAGTTGGTGAAAGTAGAAGTCAGAGCAACCACTGTAGAATACAATTTGGCATTAGGCAGTGACACTGAACACGTGCACACCTGGCAATCTCTTAGACATCTGCCTGACACAACTCTTCCAAGTGTCACTTGCAGTCACAGTCATGTTGATACCAAGCCCTGGAAATGGCCCCAGCTTCCATCAACTTGAGAGTGGTTAAGCCACTTATCACTGACTTATACTATGAAAAGCTATATGGAATGTTAAAGACCTTACTGAAGCTACATACAGCTAAACAATTGTAGGCATATGTAGGAGCAGCTCTTAATAATGAAGTGATGGTACCAAATCCAGAGGGTGTCCTCTGCGTGAGGAAAGGAGGTGGCATGACTAGGGAGGGCGCCACTGGGAACACAAAGTGGCAATCAGGGCTTCTGAAACTGAGTGGTGGGTCCAGGAGCACTTAGTGTCCTCAAGCTTTCAGTAACCATTGTAAATCCTGATAGTCAAGTATCCTACTTCACCATTTCAAGGATTTTTAAGAATGGAAAAGAAAAAGGTCACTGTGTGTACATGTGTTATTACACTCATCCAGAAGCATGGTCCTCCTTTCCCTGTTTAGTAACAACATTTCTCAAGTGGGACAATATTCTGTTGGTCTTTTCTCTACCTGTAGTCTCCTCTTTCTCATAGCCTGTCCTAGTCAACTCCAGAGGACATACTTTATATTGGATATAAGTAACATCTTGAAATCACAAGATAAGGAGAGCTGTTCTTGTGTTTTGACTCCTCTCAGTCACTTTCTCCAGAATTAGGACAGACCAAAGCAGAACAGGGCCTGCACTCAGTGGCCACAGAGGCTCAGAGCCCGGGGCCCGCGTTGTTACATTGGGGAGCCAGAGTCTCTGCTCTTGTCAGCTCTCCCCACCCTCAGTCCAATACTGCTTTGATACCCTCATTTAAGTTTGTCAGTTAGTGCAAGGTAATTGGAGACATTCCTAAGACAGGACTTGTAACCTTTTTTTTTTTTCCTAAGACTTTATTCATTTATTTGACAGAGAGAGAGAGATCACAAGTAGGCAGAGAGGCAGGCAGAGAGAGGGGGGGAAGCAGGCTCCCCGCCGAGCAGAGAGCCCGATGCGGGGCTTGATCCCAGGACCCTGAGATCATAACCTGAGCTGAAGGCAGAGGCTTAACCCACTGAGCCACCCAGGCACCCCAGGACTTGTAACCTTTTGTCAATATTCTTAGAGATGGAGAGGCAAATTAAGAGTCAAACCTATCAAGACAAATTCAGAGTAGCCAGGCTTTACAAACAATTCTGTGGATCTCAGCCTCACTGAGGCAAGGGTGTCAAAAGAGCAGAGGCAGTCAGCCTGAAAACCAGACTTCCACCTTGGTCCTAAACACAGTTGTAAGCTTTTCCTAAGAGGTCAAAGCACCGGACCAGATATCCCCAGCCCCCTCCAGCTGTTTATCCCCTCCCCTTAGAAATGCCAAGTTGAATTCCAATGGAAATGTCTAGATATCAGGTATAGCTCATCTTCCCAGGATTAGGAAATAAAAACCAAACCCTTATTAGTTGTGTGTGTTTGAATTCTGGCCCCTGTAGCACCCAAAGGTCATCTTCACCTCGGAAACATCTTTCCTTCCACCTGAGGGCAAACTGAGCCCTTCCCTGAGGCAAAGTCCTCTGAGCAAGAAGAGTTTTTGTGGGGCCTGCTCGTCTCCTCCATCCTAGGCAGCCTCGTTTGTGTTTCCAGGACCCTGAGCGCTGTCTCCTCTAGGTGAGCCCCAATTCTAGAACATGACGAATCAATGCACAAGCTGTTACTCTCACCGTGGAGCAGAACAATTACTAAAATCCATTTGCCAATAAATGTGCCTTGTCTTGTAAATCATTGGGCCGTTAACCTTAACAACCGCAGTGTGCCGTCTCTCTCCAATTCAATTAAAGTACAGACCAAGGTAATACTTAAGAATACATTTCAGGCAGAGATATATACTATTATAGTATTATATCCTCATAAATTAAACAATGCATTTATTTCCCTTCTTGGAAAAAGAACACTGCATGATAAGCACAGGGTGAAGAAACAAAGGCAATGATTCTAAGAATAGTTCAAGAGGACCACAGAGGAGGCGAATCTGAAGGCACGGAGTCAGTCACCTGTGGCCATCGTTCCCTCTAGCATTGCTGCAGAATTTCTGGGCTAGCTGATAGATCAGACAGTGCACACGGACGGCTAGTGGCTTATGGAGGACGGTGGGAGATACAAGGGCCTGAACTGTACCCAAGGGCAAAACCAGTTTCCCTGCCTGGTCCTAGTCTGGCACGACTGTGCCCCTGAAAAATGCAACAGCCACCACAAGTAGGAGCTCGGAACCCAAACCCCTATGCTCTATAGTCAGGGAGGGATCCTGTTGACAATAAACCTAGGAAGACTCCCGGTGCGGCACTCGCTCTCAGTTTTCTTCCTATTTCCCATTTCAGGGGTTAGGCAGCAGGGAAGTATTATAATGGGGAACATGTCTCAAGACTTAAGGTATCTGCCACAAGATTAAATAACACAGACATGAATATTCATCTTCATATGGGGCTCAAGATGAAGCTTCCCTTCTACCCTCATTCTCCCTTAATTCCTCCAACCTGGACCACTTTCTAGCTACAGCCAGAAATTGTTTAGTTCCTAAGACAGATTCATTTTCTATTGCTGCCCTAAAAAATGGCCACAGACTTAGTTGCTAAAAACAAGGCAAGTTTATTATCTTCCTGTTCTACAGGTCGGAAGGGCAATGCGGGTCTCAGTAAGCCAAAATCAAAGTGACACCAAGGTTTTCTTTGCTCCTTTCTGGAGGCTCCAGGGGATTATCTGTTTCCTTCCTCACTCAGGTTGTTGGCAGAATTTAGTTCCCTGTGGTTTGAGAACCCGGGTCCTGGTTTCCTCCCTGGCTGGCAGCAGAAGGCTGCTTCCAGTCGTTAGAGGCCACCTGCCTTTCCTTAGCTAGGAGCTGCTTCCTACTGCACAAAGCCAGCACCAGTAGGTCAAATCTCTTTCGTGTTTCAAATCTGTCCCACCTCTCTTTGCTTTGTGGCATCTCCTGAAATTGAGCCAGGAAAGGTTTCTGCTTTTAAAGTTTACCTGATTAGAGTGGGTAATCTATCTCCCCAGATACTCCAGGGGAAGCTCTCCATCTCCAGATCCATAACGTTAATCTACAAAATCCCATTGCCATGTAAGGGAACAAATCCCTGTCCTGAAAATGAGGATGTGGACCTCTTGGGGTTGGGGGAGCACCTTCTTCAATCTGCCACAGAAAGTGGTGCTCATAGCAGAGGGGCCCATGCTGAGAACGGAAGAAGAGATGAAAGCGGACTGTCTTCTCCTTTTCCTTTCCCACCTCCTTATCGACACCTCCCTTCTGTGCTTTGAAAGCAAAGGAAGGCTACTCACCACTTTCCCTTTTTTAAAGGACTGCCTAGGTGTAGGACTCCTCCACTCACCGGCCAGGGAAACCAGTCTGCAACTACCTGGCTTTCTCGAGTGAAATGGTCTTTTATTATCTATGCAGTGGCTCTCAGGCATTTGCTTATACAAGAACCACCTGGGGGTCCATATTCCAATTCAGAATCTGGTTCTCCTGGGCTACTGTTGGAAACTGAGTTCACCTGGCCTTCAATGATCTGGAAACAAAGGGACTTGGGAAGCTCTGTTGGCCACCCCCACCCAGCAGGCTAGAGCATTTGATGTGCAAGTGCTCAGGGTCTCCAGCTCTAGCAGGTGGACCTCTGTCCAGAGGCTATGTAAGCTCTTACTTCTCTTTTTGGTGTCCACAAGAGACTCAGTGCTTCACCGGAGCCACATTTGCTTTTTGAACTCCACCAAGTCCCTAAGGAAAGCCTTAAGGCAGAGGACTCGCTCAAGATGCTTTGATATTATAGAGTCAAAGAAGCCCTTTCTTTGGAGTCACAGAAGGTTGTATGATTTGGGGAAATTTCCTAGTCTAGGCCCTGCTTTCTTCATCTATCAGATGGGGCAATGGTAGTAAACACCCCAGAGGCAGTTGCAAGGATTCTGGGAGATGCCGCCTACAGAGCACAGTGTTAAGCACTCGGTACAGAAGAGTTTTTTGTTTTGATTTTTGTTTTTGTTTTGTTATTCTGTGTTGCTCCAACCTGCTCTGTGAGCTAGGCAAGTGACTTGGCCTTTCTAATACTGGTTTCCCTCTCCCAGTAAAAAGGAGACCTTTACCTAGGTCAGGAGGTAAGACAGGCAATTTGCCAAAGCACATTTTTTTTTTTGCCTTAGTGGCTTTTGCTTCATTGCCAACACGTGGGAAAAACACAGCAGGAGAGATTATGGAATTGGGGAAATTATAGACGTATTATGTATAGGGTGTTGGTTTTTTGAGACCGAGGTCAGCAAACTTTTTCTATAAAAGACCAGAGAGTAAATACCTTTGTTTTGCACAACACCTTTATCACACTCTCTCCCATGAGCAATTACAGTGTGAAAGCAAGCATAGACAATACACAGTGAATGAGTGCAGCTATGTTCCCATAAAACCTTATTTATAAAAGCAGGTGGCAGTCTGGATTAGCTCATGTGCCATAGTTTGTTGATCCCCATTTTAGACCAATGTCTGAAAGGTTCAAGTTTAGTTCTACAGCTAGAACCATTATTTTTCCCCTTTCTTTACTGTTTTTTATCAGATATCCGTGTATTTATCCTTAAAAGCATATTTGAATAAATGTTTATATCCACAGGCATGATTGGAAAATTTGAATTGAAATTCATGTAAATGCTTGGGACACATTCTGAAACCCACAAAAGAAGGCAACAGTAAAGAACTGCGGGTTTCATTTAAATGATTTTCTCTGGAAGGTTTTGAAATCTATAGAGCTGTGTGATTTCCGATATGTTATTTAACTTTTCTGACCCTCAGTTACCATCTCAGTTAAGTTCAATAGATATCTAGTGGTGTCTATTTCACAAGGATTTAAAAAAGTAAGCATATACAGCCATCAAAAGAAATGAAATCTTGCCATTTGCGACGACATGGATGGAACTAGAGGGTATTATGCTTAGCTGAATAAGTCAATAGGAGAAAGACAACTATCATATGATCTCCCTAATATGAGGAAGTGGAGATGCAACGGGGGTGGGGGTTAAGGGGGTAGGAAAAAAATAAATGAAACAAGATGGGATCGGGAGGGAGACAAACCAAAAGAGACTCTTAATGTTATAAAACAAACTGAGGGGGGGGGGGTGGAAGAGTGTTGGGAGAGGGTGGTGGGGTTACATTATATGTTTATATAAAAATAAAATTTTAATAAAATTTTTTTAAAAAGTAAGCATATAGAGATACCACCTCACATCAGTCAGAATGCTAAAATTAAGCCAGGAAACAACAGATGTTGGTGAGGATGCAGAGAAAGGGGACCCCTCCCACACTGTTGGTAGGAATGCAAGCTGGAGCAGTCACTCTGGAAAACAGCATGGAGGTTTCTCAAAAAGTTGAAAATAGAGCTACTTATGACCCAGCAATCACATTACTGGGGATTTACCTCAAAGATACAAATGTAGTGATCCGAAGGGGCACATGCACCCGAGTGTTTATGGCAGCAATGCCCACAACAGCCAAACTATGGGAAAAGCCTAGATGTCCATCAATAGATGAATGGATAAAGAAAATGTGGTATATATATACAATGGAATATTATGCAGCCATCAAAAAACCACAAAATCTTGCCATTTGCAATGATGTGGATGGAACTAGAGGGCATTATGCTAAGTGAAATAAGTCAGTCAGAGTAAGGCAATTATCATATGATCTCACTGATATGAGGAATTTGAGAAACAAGAGAAAGGATTATAGGGGAAGGGAGGGGAAAATGAAACAAGAGGAAACCAGAGAGGGAGACAAACCATAAGAAACTCGTCATCTCAGGAAACAAACTGAGGGGGGTGGAAGGATGGGGTGGCTGGGGGATGGACACTGGGGAGGGCATGTGCTATGTGGTGAGTGCTATGAATTCTGTAGGACTGATGAATCACACACCTGTACCCCTGAAGCAAATAATACATTATATGTTAATTTTTTTTAAAAAGGTAAGCATATAAAGTAGAATAAGTAATATGAAGCTCCTAGCCCAGTGCCGAGGGCATGGGAAACACGCAGATCAGCACCATCCTCCTTACCTGTCACTATTAGAGACCCTCCCATAAAGAGGGTTTCTTTTTTTTTTTTTTTTTTACTTTATTTAAGCTTTATTTAAACATATGATGTAACCCCACCACCCTCACCCAACCCCTCTTCCCCCCACCCCCCTCAGTTTGTTTTATGACATTAAGAGTCTCTTTTGGTTTGTCTCCCTCCCGATCCCATCTTCTTTCATTTTTACTTTTCCTACCACCTTAACTCCCACCCCCGTTGCATCTCCACTTCCTCATATCAGGGAGATCATGTGGTAGTTGTCTTTCTCCAGTTGACTTATTTCGCTAAGCATAATACGCTCTAGTTCCATCCATGTCGTCGCAAATGGTAAGATTTCATTTCTTTTGATGGCTGCATAGTATTCCATCGTATATATATACCACATCTTCTTTATCCATTCATCTGTTGATGGACATCTAGGTTCTTTCCATAACTTGGCTATTGTGGACATTGCTGCTATAAACATTCGGGTACACATGCCCCTTTGGATCACTACGTTTGTATCTTTAGGATAGATACCCAGTAGTGCAAGCTGGTGCAACCACTCT
>ML112142.1:0-10105 GCA_003697995.1 Taxidea taxus jeffersonii
AAAAAAAGAAGTTAGATCTGGTGTGTGGACAGATGGTGGCTGGGATAACTCTCGGAGGCTGATGCCAGAGACTGGAGGCCCCTGGGATTAGGAAGAGACCACCTGGGTAGCCTCCTTGCTACTCAGTTCTGCTGAGGCCACAAGGGGGCGGCACGCAGCGCTTCCCCAAGTCTCAGGGAGGTGCCCTGTCCAACCCTTATCCCAACTTGAGACAATTCCAGGAACTAAATGGGGTATCTCAATGGGTCCTAGGTTCTGAACCCCCTCGCCAGTAAAACCATTAACTATTTTTTAAATTTTATTTATTTATTTGACAGATATCACAAGTAGGCAGAGAGGCAGGCGGGGGGCTGGGAGTAAGCAGGTTCCCTGCCAAGCAAAGAGCCTGATGCGGGGCTCGATTCCAGGATGCCTGATCATGACCTGAGCCAAAGGCAGAGGCTTTAACCCACAGAGCCACCCAGGTGCCCCCAAACCCTTAACTTTTGAAGGCAGGGGCATTTCTGGAGCAACTAAGGGCTGGAAGCACTATCCAAGTATTATATCAGGGTAGTTTCTCAGGTTTGATTTTTTTAAAAAGATTTTATTTATTTATTTGACAGAGATCACAAGTAGGCAGAGAGGCAGGCAGAGAGAGAGAGAGAGGAAGAAGCAGGCTCCCCGCTGAGCAGAGAGCCCGATGCGGGACTCGATCCCAGGACCCTGGGATCATGACCTGGTTTGAAGGCAGAGGCTTTAACCCACTGAGCCACCCAGGCGTCCCTTGATTTTATTTTTTAAGCGATCTTTACACCTAACATGGGGCTCGAAGTCGTGACCCCGAGATCAAGAGTCACAAGCTCCACCGACTGAGCCAGACAGGCACCCAGGTTCTCAGATTTTATAAGCAGCCCAAATTCATTAAAGGCCCTTCTAATCTCCCCAGCTTTGAGTCTTTTCACTCTCCTCACTCCTGCACTCTTTGCACATTCGGTTTACTCACTAGTCCCTGGGTGCACCTCCCCTTTCAATACTGGCCCCACTGCCTGGAATGTCATTTTATTTCTTTTCCACTTACTGATCTATACATCCATCAAGGCCCAATTTAAATGGCCTTTGCTGAGAAACTTCTAAGTCCCGGGGCAGAGTCTGCAAAGACTTCTTCCATGCTCCCACGGCAACGTCTACAGCGTCTGTTGTTCATGCTTATAACCACAGTCATTCAGCAAATATTTCCTTGGCACTTCCTATGTGTCAGAAATTGTTTTTAAATGTTATAAAGACGGCTGAAAATTAGCCCAGATGAGGTTTGGTCTATCGTGAAACTTATATGGGGTTGAGGGCTTGTGGGGGAAGTGTATATGGGAATGGGGGAGAGAGAGAGAGAGAGTAAACACAAGACAAGTTTGGCTCTGAGGAAACCCCCTATCACTTTGTTAGAATTTTCTGGGTTTGGTTATCTTCCTCACAGATGGTCCTCCTCCAGTCCAGAGTCCTTTGTGCTCCTCCAGAGCCCAGCACAGGGCCCGACACCAGGAGGATGGCAGTGACTGATGAAACGTGAATGAACGTGAACCCTTCCCTGAAGACAGGGCCTCTAAACCTGTGCGCATTCCTAACACTACTCCTTTGCTTTGGCTATTTTTTACTTGTGAACATTTTTTAAAAATTGAGCACTGACAATATGCTAGGCAGGGGTATCAGAGATTATCTTTCAAGAAATTTCTGTGTAGTAGGGGGGCCTGGGTGGCACAGTTGTTTAAGCATCTGGCTCTTGGTTTTGGCTCAGGTCATGATCTGGGGGTTGTGAGATGGAGCCCCGCATTGGGCTCCACGCTCAGCACGGAATCTGCTGGAGAGTCTCTCTTTCTCCCTCTGCCCCTCCCACTCATGCTCGCTCTCTCTCTCTAAAGTAAGTCTTTAAAAAATTTTTCTGCGTAAGAAAGTATGTTTAAGCTTGATACGTGATGGATGATCTCATTTCATCTTTACATCCTCATAAGGTAGGTATTCTTACTTTCTAAGTGAGAAACTGAGGCTCAAAGAGGTTAGGAAATTACCCAAGGGCACCATCTGGTTGAGTGGAGCAAGGAGCTTCAAGAAGCCTCTTGTCCCAGCCAGCTCAGCCTCACAGGTCACTTCCCCTGGGCTCATGATTCTTTTCCTAGAGAGAATCAGAGCCCCTGCACTCCCCTTCCCCTAGTTTTCGTCCCACTGCTCCAACCATCCACACAGGCCTCGGCAAGGTGGCATCTGACTTCCCCAGAGGAGGAGACCCTAGAGTGGAGATCAAGTGGTTGCGGCACGAGCAACTTGGGTGTGTCCTCCCCAAGGCCCCTGAGCTGGGCTGGCAGTGTTACTCCCTGGCCTGGGTACTGGGCCACTCTCATGGCCCAGAAAGAGGGATGTGGGGACAGCAAGGCTGGTGCTCAGAATGGGAGAACCTAAGCGGGGTCCCAGCTGGGCCAGGTTGGGCTGGGTTCCTCTGGCTGGCTTGTGCTGAGGAGCCATCCCAAATAGCCTGGTCCCCCTCTACAGCCTGGAGCCCCATCACCTCTCCAGCTCCCCAAACCTCCCCCAAGCCCCTGTGTCTCTCTCTTTCAAGTGAGGTTCTGAGACAGAAGCTTTCTAAGATCTTGTATATGTCAAAATGTCTTTATTTTGCCCTTTAAATGACAGTTTGGCAATATATGGAATTCTAGGTTCAGAATTATTTGCCCTCAGCACTCGGAAGATTCTATTCCATTGTCTTTTGGCATCTGTTGTTGCTGATGAGATGCTTACTGTCAATTCAATTATTGGACCTTTGTAGATAAGCTATCTTTTTCTCTCTGGTGGCTTTTAGAATTTCCTTTTTATTCTTGATATTCTACACTTTGGCTAAAAGGTGTCTAGATGTAGTTTTGTTTTTGAAGATATCTTACTTGGCAGCCTGGGCCTTTTCAATCTAGAAATTCACATCCTATTTCTGGAAAGATCTTAGTCACTCTTTCCAATATCTTTTTCTGGAACTAATATATGCTGGGGTTTCCTATTCAATCTTCAATGTCTCTTTTCTTTTGTATGTTTAATCTCTTTATTGTTCTGTGCTTTATTCTGGAGGATTTCCTTAGTTCTAGTTTCTAATTCACTAATTTTCTCTTCAGCTGCATTTACTCTGCTAACCCATTTATTGATTTTTTTAAAAGATTTTTTTTTTTAATTTACTTATTTGTTAGAGAGAGAGAGAGAGCAAGCACAGGCAGACAGAGTGGCAGGCAGAGGCAGAGGGAGAAGCAGGCTCCCTGCCAAGCACAGAGCCCGATGTGGGACTCGATCCCAGGACGCTGGGATCATGACCTGAGCCGAAGGCAGCTGCTTAACCAACTGAGCCACCCAGGCGTCCCTGATTTTTTTTTTTTAATAACATTTTATTTATTTATTTGACAGAGAGAGCAAGAGAGCACAAGCCAGGGGAATGGCAGAGGAAGAAGGAGAAACAGACTCCCCACTAAGGAGGGGAGCCTGAATCAGGGCTTGATCCCAGGACTTTGGGATCATGACCTGAGCCAAAGGCAGCCACTTAACTGACTGAGCCGCCCAGGCACCCCTGTTGATTTCTTTTTTAATGTCAGTGACTTCAGTTTTCATTTCTTGAATTTCTATAGTTCTGTTCATAGCTAGCTGCTACCTGGTTTGATACATCTGTTCTTGTTTTATAGATGCTATTCCTTCCTTTATCTTTTTGAAGATTTTAACCATATTAACCTTCCTTTCAGATTGCTCTATTATCTCTAGATCTTTAGGTATGAATTCTCCCATGAGAGAGGGGCCTCTCAAGATATTGTACTTACTTTTTCTTATATGTTGTGAAGTTTATCCTTGAGATAATTATTTTCAGTAACTTTCCTACCTTGTGTGTAGAGGTCACCCTAAGGGATGATTTCTCAGTTGAATCTGCACAAGCCATGTGGATGTTCACCAGCTGCAAACTAGTTTTTATATTAGCATCTTGGCTTGGGATATTTCTTTTTTTTTTTTTTTAATATTTTATTTATTTATTTTTTAGAGAGAGAGAGAGAGAAAGTGTGAGCTCAGGCAGACAGAGTGGTAGACAGAGGCAGAGGGAGAAGCAGGCTCCCTGCCGAGCAAGGAGCCCGATGTGGGACTCGATCCCAGGACCTGGGATCATGACCTGAGCCAAAGGCAGCCACTTAACCAACTGAGCCACCCAGGCGTCTCTTGGCTTGGGATATTTCTACCCAAAGCCAAGACCAGGAGGCTAGCAAGCAGACATACTTAAGCACTTTCCCAGGCCCAGCGTTAGGCAGGGAGCCTGCTGTATGTAGCCCCTGCCACTGGTGGGGTTTGCAACTATACCTCCCATCCTGCAAATACCTCCTCAGAGTTACAGCTTCCACTCCTACTCACCACCAGAATTCCCTCTCATTTCTGGCCCTTAGAGATTTCTCATTCTCGCTTTTGAGCTTGGATATGTATTTTTTTTAAGATTTTATTTATTTATTTGAGAGAGAGAGTGAGAGAGAGAGCACAAGAAGGGAGAAGGTCTGAGGGAGAAGCGGACTCCCCATGGAACTGGGAGCCCAATGCAGGACTCGATCCCAGGACTCTGGGATCATGACCTGAGCCGAAGGCAGTCACTTAACCAACTGAGCCACCTTGATGCCCTTGGATATGTATTTTTTAAAGTTATCCAGTATTTCAGGGAAGTTACCTAATTTGAAGTTATTTAATAGTTCAGGGAAGAGGGACTTTAATATATGTTCACTTAAGTTCGACCTGGAAGTCCCACTCTCTGGGCCTCCCATTCCAGTCATTGAGCCCCCCAGTTTCCCTTGTGAGCCCCCATTATCCTCCCTGGACCCCTGTCTCCCTTAGCAAGGCTTATCTCTTTTCTGAACCCCCTTCTCTGCCACTCTATCTGCAGTCCCTCCTGCTCACATCATCTCCTTCCCTGAGCCCTTGTCCAAGCTTCCCTCACCAACAGAGCACAGATCAGATCGGGGAGGCCTCCTTCCACTGCACTCTCAGCAACTTAGAAGAATATCTTTCCTCCTCATTTTCCAACCAACTCAGCTGTCCCAGCTGCCCTCACTGAGAACGTGGAGTCTATCAGCACACCCACAGTAGTAGTGACGCCTTCTGCATGGTCTTCCAGGAGTTGGGGGTCAAGGAAGAAGAATCCCGAGGATTCAGAGGAGGAGCTGCAAGAGAAGGGATGGTTTTGGCTTTCAACTCCACATCCCTTTCTCCCTCAGTGACTCCTCTTTGTGGGCCCCCCTCCAACCCTGAGGTGATATCAATGGGGGTTCACTTTCGCTGAGCTCAGTAACATTGCTCCCTCCCCACTTCCTGTGGCTTTTTGCTCACTGGCCCAGAAGGCCTGTGTTGTCTGGGCTGGGGACAGCTCAGTGGCACCTCGAGATTTGGGGGGAGAGAAACTCCTCTGGCCCCTCCAGGACTTCCCACCTGCCGGGTTGGCCTAGGTCCCTTGTCCTCTCTGGCCTTACTGGGGAACAGAAGCAGGCCTGATCCTTCTCTTACGCTTCCTCCTCCTATTCACAGTGGAGCAGAGCACTAGAGGCAAATAATGCATGTGATGCCACCACCCCGGGAAACCCCTCCTCCAGACTGAAAAGAGCTGCTAGGTCTAGGGACTGCCCACAGCATCTCTTCTGTTTACCCGCCCCGCCCACATACTTGAAGAGCAGTAAGATGAATGGTTCACATGTGTACCCCTCCCAGCATGATCAAGAATTTTTCGTGCACTGTGTCTTCCCGAGACTTGAGGAAGGTGGGGTAGGGGTGGAATGACTTGCCCAAGGTCACCAGCTAGTCCAGAGGAAGAACCAGGAAGTCTAGCCATGACTTGTAGTTCAGTGCTCTTTCTGCCCTTGGCACTGCCAGGCTCCCCGGGTGCTGAAGCCTCCAACTCCACCCCTTCTGAGCCCTCTCCTGCAGAGCCCCAGCCTCTGCTGCATGCCCAGGCTAAGACTGTTGGCCAGTCTGCTAGCCAAGTCTGCTTGGCCGGACTGTTTCCTATCAGGCCAAACTGGACCTTCTGGCTTAGCATTCAAGGCCCCTGCTATCCCCCTTGCCAAGCTTACCCTTCTCCCTTGCTCTATAACTTTCTCCTCAACCCCACATCCCACCCACACACACACAGACACACACACTACAGCACAGGGGTAGAGAGCTAGATTAGGCGAGTCCTTTCACTGAGCCTCAGTCTTCTTATCTGTAAAATGGGGGTGTAAGCAGCAGTCCATCACAGGGTTGTTGGGGTGCTGAAATAAGACAATGCAGGTAAAGGTAAGCCTGCCCAAGGCTTAGCATTTAGCCCCAACCTCAGCCTGGGCGCTTCAGGCATAACTAACTGCACTTCTCTGCACCTCCCCGAGTCCTCCATACCCCTGTACCCTTCTTGGGACGCTGACAGTGGAGACTTTTCCCTCATCTGACCTCTCACACCCCTGGGAGCTATAAGAAAACCCAGGGGCTTTCTGGGACGTGGAGAGGGAAGAGTAGGAGATCTGGTGGGAGGAAACTTGACCCTCCCAAAACCCGTCAACCCCAATTCAAGCAGAGCACCTCTGTTTTAATGCTTTGTACGTGTTGGGATGCTACTTCATGATCCCATTGCTAGTAAAGTCTGAAAACCACTGACTTAAAACCCCCTTCCCACTTCAAGAAAGGAATCTGCGACTTTGGTTGACCTGAGATCACACTGCTGGCTGTTATAGTCAATGACAGGCTTGAGCCAGGTCCCAGCCACTTCTAGACCTGAACCCTTATAGACTCAACCACTGGCAGGAGAGAGTCCTAGAGAACATCTCCAGTTCCCCTCAGCCCCTGGCATTGATCCCAGGACCCCAGGGCACAGCAGGTAGGTGCCAGCCAGCTGGGAGTACAGGTCACAGATCATGCTGGGGTTACCCACAGGCTGTGTATCCTTCAGAGATTCCCTGTACCTCTCTGAGCCTCAGCTTCCACACATGGAAATGGTTGCTCTCTGTCCCATATGGGGCAGGATCTGGCACCCAGTTGGCGCCCCACAAATGGGAGCTCTCCCTCCCCACCTCCTCTCAATCAATACTTGCTCCATTGATGGATGACGTTGACAGTGATGGATTACAGGAGATCCTGGAGCCCCGCCCCTTTCTTCTTGCAGGGATGGGGAAACTGAAGCCCAGAGTGGGGAAGGAACCTGCCCAGGGACACAGTGAGTCTGGGCAGGGTGGCCTTTATGGCAGTGTCACCAGGGTGAGATTCAGGGGCTGGGGGGTGAGGGTGAGAACGAAGCTGCTGAGGGTGGGGCGCAGGGAACAGGTGAGAGAGGGAGTGAGAGAGGAGGGTGGGAAACCACCACCACCCCCGACACTCCTGAAGCAGGGAGGCAGACAGAGAGAGCCTTGAGACAGCTGTTTGCTCAGAAAAGTGTCTTAGTCACTAAAGGCTGCAGTGGGGAAAGTCCATCCTCCCAGTCATGTCCTGGGAATCCGGATGGGGGGGCAGGAAGGCCGCCGGGTGACCCTCAGAGGGGCCACCTGTCCTCTCTGAACCAGACTTTCTTCTCAGCTTCCTCCAGTCCCCCTGTGTGTACATGAACACACACATCCCCCAAATAAATTGCTTCTGGCCTTCCAGGACTATCTTCTCCATTCCCCTCACCCCTTAAGAGTTTGCCATCTTTCCACTTTAAAAAGGAGTGGGCCTGTCCCTCTGCTCATTATACACACACCTGCAGGAGAAACAGTCCTCTGTGTCCTATCAAAGTCCTTCCAAAGGTCTAACTTCCATTCCTCTAGCTGCAACCATGGTCTCCTTCCTTTTCCTGCTACCTATGAGGGGGATAATCTAGAGCTGGAGTTGGGAAAGAATGTGGGGCCCTCTCCTGGCAGTGAGAGCTCCTCACAAAGGAAGGGACTTCTTCAGTCCCCAAAGTGGGAAGAAAACTGTCAGGTCCAGAGGTGATGCTAAGCGTCAGGATCAGATTTCCAAGAACAGACCTAATTCCAGATATTCTGGGTGTTGGTAAGGGTAACCTGTGTTCAAGTGGGGTTTCTGCCACAGAAGAGCCTTTAGACCCCAAGAAAGACCTCCAAATCCCTTACAACTGCTTTTCTTTCCACCTACCATTCAGGTTCCCAGACCTTAGTCCCACCCTGCAGGACCCCTGATTGATGTAGTCTAGACAGTCCCATAATGTCTGGGGGGGGGGTGCCAAGTCTAGGGGCTGCTAGCTTTAGCCCACAGGGAGAGGATGGGTTAACCCAGAGCAGGCATTGCATCTGTAGCTGGGCCCTGGGGTCCAGAAACCTTCCCCAGCTGCCAGTGAGGTCCGGGCATAACCTGCCCAGAGGCACCAGGCTCTGGCCCTGGGCACACCTGGAGCCAAAGAGCAGCAGGAAAGATTCAGGTCAAACCCAGAAGGCACCCGGTGTTACGCAGAGGGAAAAAGGTCACTATCCGGGTCGGGGTGTGGGTCGGCTGCCAAGCTCAGCTTGGGGACCCCCCCAGTCCCTGCAACACCCTCCTCGACGCCTGCAGATCTGCCTCCCTCCCTCCCTCCCCCAGAGGCGCTCAGCAGATCAATGCTGCCTTTGCTGACAGCTGAGAATCGAGCTCGCCTTCCCGCCCCCTGCCCCGCCCCTCCCGCTCGGCTCCGTCCCCCCAGAGACTCCCGGAGGAACAGAGAAGAGTTTGCTGCAGAAGCTTTCACCCTGGGGCAGGGCCTGCGGAGGGAGCGATTGGTGTGGCCGAAGCATCCGTCAGGGGAAGAGGGAAAGAGGATGGGGAAACCCAAATGACCACTCCTCGCAGGGCCGAGAGGGCTAAAGGGAACGAAAGGGCTGCCCCCTACCGCTAGAGAGAGGAGGTCAGGCACCAAGAACTTTCCAGCTGGAGAGACAGTGCGTGGGAAAGAGTCTCCCCTTCGGGAGTGGGATTCTGCGGGCCTCTGGGGACGAAGTCGTCCAGCCCGCCGCGCTGGTTCAGAGCTCACCTCCCAACACCCACGTGCCGTGACCCTGACCCTGGGGGCAAGGGAGCGGTTCAGATTGGCTTGGCGGGGCGCAGGCCCTCATTCGGAGGAGACTCTTCTTTGGGGCGGCGGGGGGCGCCTTGGGGGCTCGTCCCCCAACCCGAAGAAAGCAAGCTCAGACGTGGGGTGGGTGGGAGGAGGAGCGGACACACCCGGGATCCGCTGTGCAACACGCTGTTACACAGCTCGGCAGAGCCTGGACAGCAGGCCTTTCCCGTAGGCGCTGCTCCCCGAGCCACACGCAACCCCTGCACACTTTACACACGCCGCCCGGCGCACTAAGGGTACGCCCCGACGACGAGGGGCCACCTCCTCGCTTCCACCTCCACCACCTAGCGGGGCCTGCACTGTGCACACTCATCTTCACACCTATTCACACAATGCCCACGCCACGCACCTGCATGGACTCTATCCCGTCACCGCGCGCACCCACAGCCACCCGCGCGGCACACACGGAGCACGCACTTCTGGAGCCACTCACACCTGAACTCCACGGGACGCCGAGCCCATTCACGGTCGCGGCCACAGCTGCCCACCCCACGTCCCCACTTTCCGCAGCACCCCCCCCCCGCCCACCCACGCGAGGCGTCCCAGCCCAGCCGGGCCTCCGGGTCCCAGCAGACCCTCGCAGCAGTGCACGCCACTAGCACGCGGCCAGCCCCCGGGGGGCCGCCGCCACGCGGTCAGGTCCCGGCACCGACTAGTCTGCCCGCGTGGCGGGTGCGCCCAGCCCCGCCGGCTGCTCCGCGCGCCCCCCTCCGCCTCGCCGCGCCCGCCCGCTAGCTCCCTCCCGATTTGGGAAGGCGGCCGCGGGGCGGGCGGGGGCGGCGGGGGAGGGGCGGGGCGGGGGAGGATGACATGTGAGCGGCGCGCCTGAGGCAGGTGGAAAGGCGAGCGGCATGGAGCGCGTAATAAGAGAGTTGGAGTCGGAAAGAGCCGCCCCAGTCGCCGGGGAAGCGGGCGGTCAGTGCGGGCTCCGGCGGCCCCCAGGCTCCGCGCGCCCGCCCCCGGCCCCCGCGCCGCCCCGGCCCGGCCCCTAGCCCCCTGCCGCCCGCGCCCGCCCCGGGCCGCCCCCGCCAGGCC